>CANYBF010066878.1:0-17400 GCA_948192965.1 Dalechampia spathulata
GGCTGTTCACGGGGACAGCTTGAAGAAGGAGGCTGTTCACAGGGACAGCTTAAGTAAGGAGGCTTCTATGGTGAGAGGGGAAGGCCAGTGGGTGATGGCTGGAAGAAGGGCTCTGATACCATGTTAAGCAATCAATGCTATTTGTAAGTCATTATTTCATTCATTAGAGTACTCTATTTATACATGTAGAGAGTATGGGTAGAGAAGATAAGAGTATCGGTAGAGAATCTAGGATAAGATAAGAAATCTATTCAGATAAGAAATCTAATCTACAATAGCTAATCTTATCTACAACAATCATGTTGAATGATGTCTCCTCATTCACTGCGCATAGCTTCCCATGCACAAGGGTGACGTTCTGATTATGATAGAATGCCATATTGAAGAAAAGGTGTCTGTTACAGCTTCATATGGGCTCTGATAACAAGGTAGTTTAACATCTTAAATGTTGTGTATCTAAATGGAGAATAGAAACTATCCAGAATATCTTTCTATGAGGTTATGTGCTGTAAACATACAAGCACATGTTCCCAGACTGTTACAACTCTTGTGACCCGATAGTGGAATGGTATGGATCAGCTAGTTAGCCGATTCATGGATTCACCCACATGCTTCGGATGACATTGATTGACAGTTTTTCCCATACAAAACATCAAGTTGAAAACGTTTTGTTTTCTCAAAGGATGGAGATGGGAAGGAGTGTTGACAGGTAGCTTAGCACTGGACAGTCTCTCAAGCTGCGAATGTCTAATAACAAGTTCTTGGGGCTGCATTATTCAAATTACATCACGTAATTGTTCTATTTGGCAATTCCATATCCAGCACCAGACCTTTTGTCGATGGAGATCTAGATCAAAACTGCATCTTCTTGATCATTACCTCAACTACAACTATGATATCATGGAAGCCAGTGTTGCAAGAAAAGATAATTATAATAACAAATGTAAAACACCCTTGTATGGTATGAACAGTCAGTTTCATAGTGGAGCAAACCAACAGTCAACCAATCGTTTGACCATAAATCAACAAGTTTGGCAACCTTTCCTAGACAATGGTATTACAGCAGAGACATGGATGATATAAAAGGAGAAAATGCTTGACGATGTTACAAAATTGTATTCAACAATAAAAATACCTTTCATGCAAGCAGCAAAGAAATTTGAAGCTTCAGCCAGATAACTACCACAGACTGAGGCATCACTGATATTTCCTTCTGATTCTATCAGTGTATTCCACTCAGATTCATCACCACTTAAAAGAGTTTTACAAGCCTTGAGAAAGAGAAAGGAAAAGAATTAAATTGAAATTCTGAATGCAGTATCTATCTATAAGAAAACAGACGTGCCAAAGTACCAAAATAAGCATATCATAAACAAGTTATAATAGGTTAGTCTAAGCATAATCAATGACTTCAAACCAAGACAATTCTGATCCCTTTCCCGTTATAACTAGGGTACTCCAAGGAAGATTATAAGGACAAAAGAAATAATCATATCCCCATAGGAAACTTCTTTTTGTCTGTGTCAATGGACCATTTACCCAAAAGGTTAAGTTGTTAGGTGAGACCTAGAATTGGTTTTATATATCTCTAATACATCCTCACCTGCAAATGCTCATTGAGCTTTAAGTGTGAATATGTGCAAGCCTATTTCTATCTTATGCTGGGATATTTCATTTAATAAATGGGATTTCCATGGATTAAACTCTAGAATTTTTGATCATGAAGGCTCTAATACCATGTCAAGGAACTACTAAACCAAAAATCTTAACTTGTTAAGTGAGACCCAATACAGTTTATATATTTCTAATGGTAAGAAACAAAAAAAACTAATTGGTACTAGATCATCCTATTACCAGTCCAATCCCAATGGTGTGAGACAAAAACATAGAAACCCTAAATTCCCATGTAAATCGTAGCACAAATTGGTCAAGAAAATTATAGCTTGATGAAATCTTCACAAATGCACAAAAACGTTAAATGTGTGAAAGGATTTCCAAAGAATATACCAGCACTTAAATACAAATTACATTATAAAAGAACCACAAAACTGACTATCCGTGAAAAAGGAATTGATAAATTTTCAATGAAATGACTAGTCAAAGAGAAGATATAACAACAATGAAGACACACAGTTTGACTTAATAGTAAAGACACACAGTTTGACTTAATAGTATACTCTTATTTAGAGCAGTCTTACACCGTAAAATGGCAATAAAATCATAAAATCAACTGTGTTGATTCTGTTCATATCCTCACATGCAGGATACCATTCATATGCCTTAAGCCGTCTAGATGGAGTAAACGCAAATTTCTTGGGATTATAACATCCATGGTTTTTTAAAATTCAAGGAAATTCAAATTCATTGTTTGGTTTAAAAAAACAAAAAAAATATGGAATTGAATGGCAAATTTGTGATAAAATTGAAAAATTGCATTCACTCATAAAGAAAGAAAATGAGGGAATTTGAAATGTCCACCTCATAGGTTGTAGCCATGAGGGAATTCATCATTCCATGTATTTTGAATTTCCATCCGACCAAATAATGGATTCTTTCAATTCCATGTAATTTATAAATTCCTTTCTTTGAATTCCTTCAATCCAAACAAGAACTAAACTCACCAAAATTAAAAAGAATGAGAAAAAGTTGATAACACTTCCCTTTGAGCTGTGGATTTTATGATTGAATGCCCAACTTAAAAACAATATAACAGAGAAATCAAGGCTCAACCTAAAAAGAATAAAATAAAGAGGGCAAATGAAACCAAAATAATCATCAGAGCTTGAAATTTTGCGGAAGTCAAAGCAAGCAGCCACATAGTTCTAAAACCTTCTTACTTTAAGTTGGGTGAAAAAGAAACAAATTGATAACTAAACAAACACCACTAATTATGGATCAACAAAAGAAATAAGAATGAAAAGCAGACATAGATCAAACCACTCTACTGAGATAAATTTTGAATAATATGAAAAGTCAGACATCAAATAGAAAATATAACAAATAAGCAAATATAAGTAGTTTGACTTCAAGAGAAATCAAAGCAGCAAAGGCTGCATTTCATTCACTTGTATTGCACAGGCAGAAACGATACAAAAAAATCCTATTTGTAACTAAATCAAAGACAAAATAACAATTATATTAACAATTATATTGATTTTGTTCCTGTTCCTTAATATAGGATGCTATTTGATGTGATATGTTTTCATCAACATGAAGAAAGTAAATTCTCCCCCGTAGGAACCATGACATTTTTTATTACCATCTCCTCCAGTACTGCTGTTCAGATCTGATTCCATGGATTATGGTAAAAAAACAGGATTCAAATGAACGAAACAATCTTATACTTCATTTAACCATGTAAGCCATCTTCAGATTTTCATCAGTGAATTAGTTATAAGTTGCATTTTCAAATTAATTGCAGTTCTAAAAGTTCAAACATATGATTTGCTTGCATAGATATATGATCAAGTAATTGTAGAGACAAGCTTTCTACTTTTCAGCTCTATAGAAAAAAGAGAAAAGGATACGGGGAAAAAAAATTGAAAAAAATGGCAGGTATTGGCACTTGAAAATTAATGAGCTATTCTTCATATTTGGTTAACTAGAAGTACAATATACATGATGCAAGAACAACAATTTAGTTGCAAAACCATCATTTTGTTTAAGTTACCAAACCTTGATAATTTCACTACACTCCAACAGCCTCTAACATTAGGTTTACGTATCTTTTAGTTTGTTATTTTGTGTAAATTCACACAGCTAAGGTGAGTAAGATTACACAGATTTAAAGGTTACAATAAAGATTTAACAGAACTTTAATTAGAGGCATGTAGAAGATTTGATATCTGGATTAGGGAACAGATTTGAATACATTTAACAGGCAATTTTTGTTCTGCTTGGAAAAATTCAGCAAAATGGAAACAAAAACAATGATTTGGCAACCAGCCAGAAATAATTCTCACATGATTTTTGACAAGACAACTAAAAACAAACAGTGAAACTAAACTGCCATGAGCATTTCATCTCTTGATCACTTATTTAAAACTAAAATAGAATAGATGACAGATTTAATCAGAAAATGTCATCCATAACAATCTAAAACTAAAACCCTGTCCTTTCCTCCAATCTATTACAACATCAACACCAACATACTTTAGAAACATAATTCATAATATTGCTCCTTCTTTTGCCATTGGTACAATTCAACCAATCACAATCCAATCCTTTAACAACAATGAGTAGTGTGAATGCACAAATCAATACGTCTGTGGTATCTACTTAACCACAAGATTTCAAGTCAAGGGTATTTTGAATATATGGAATTACTGGGTAAGCAACTAATTAAAGCCACTGCACCCCAATAACCAGGTTAACGGTAGTTACTATACAATATATACAGGAACTATAACATATTACAATCTTAAGAGATTAAAATTCTAAAGAATAAGAAATTTTATTGAGCAAATATTAATAAGACTTCATCACACACTGCAAGAACTTACATGCAACGCTCCCCAAAGGCCAAGCTTTTCCAAACAAAACACCACATTATCATGCATTCTAACCAGCATCTTTTTGGTATTTTGAAGGCCCTGATGACTTTGACAAGATCCTGTCTTCTTGTGAAGTTCTGACATGCACTGCCCTTGTGACAATGAAATAGAAAGTAGAACAAGTACAGATGGTAAAAATTTTATAATAACCCCTAAAAAGCAAAAAATAAAAAGGAAAGAAGAAACACACCTTGCGTTTTGTTTCCTCCACTTTATCATGATAAGTCATATAGGAGCTAGATATTCCATTTACAACAGGCTCATATGAGTATATCCTAACTAGAGGAGATGCTACAAACTGTTCCAACTCTTCATTGTCTTCAACAGAGTAAACCTGAATAATGGTCATGAAACATATGCGAGTAAGGGGGGTGGCTATATGGAATATGAAACAAGGTAATCAATAAAATGAACGACATATACTTCAAATACAAAAGGAACTTGAATACCAATTTCTTTTCTAATTCACCATGAATCATACTTAGTTTAGGAGGTACTGCAACAACAGAACTCATCTGAATAGACTCAACACTAAACTCCATTTTGGATGACCATAGATCATTATAGAATGTAATTTCACAAGAAAAAAATGCAATGATTTCAGTACTCTTCCATCTTAAGTTTCTAAATGGTATCCATGATGAAATGACTGGAGTAGGGGTGACAATTCAAGCTCAAGTTATGTAAAAGTGTATGTATGAAAGGTTTGACCAAACATGACCAAAGTAAATAGGTAAACACAACATGAAGATATGTAAATGGATAAAAGTATTGCTAACACAACACAAATAAGTAATGACGGAACGTAAATATTTCAACAAGCCAAGAGTCAAAATGATGTGGCATAACACGAATCACTAAACATATTATAAATAGATCATGCAGGTTTATAAGTCAACATGGAAACACAACATGATTGTTTTTGTGTAATTAACATAAATTTGACACAAACATGAAAACAACAAACTCATATCAGCTAATTTCATGTTGTGTCACAAGTCATGTCCAAAATTACTACCTTAACTGAATGGTTGGATGAACTTCGTAAGAGAGAATATAAAACCATCGTTGGACATCAACTAACAACTTCAATTTTTTTGGGTTGAAGAGTTTCTTGATATGATATCAAAGTTTCTAAAACCAAAAGATCTAAAATTCAATATGTGAAAACCCACAATTATTAAATAATGCATTTCCAACAAGGTAGATATAGGCCTATACATGTTCATGCTTCAATCCCAATGAAAATTCTCATACAAGAGTATGTTAAAAATATATAAAACTATTTATGAATCTCACCTAACTTACGTTTTTTATTACAACAATTTCTTTACCAATATTCCAGCCTAACTTACGGGACAACTATTATGATTCTAAACTATACTCTTTGACCTAGAAATTTTTACACAAACTTTAGAGTCAACTGTAGATAATTATTGCAAACGTTTAATGCATAAAATCATCTATACACCACATTCAATATAAGATTTTAGGTGCATACTCATTTAAGCTCATACATTACAAAGATAGAACTACATGCATGGTAACTTAAAAATGTCTATATTTCTACCTTTAAAAAAATAATGGATTTGAACAATAGTAAAATAAGATTTTTATATGAATACATTTCATTGAATGAGGAAATTGCTTGTTACTTCTAACATGCCAACAAATTTTGGGTGTGGGCTATCAAACATTGTTGAAGATGCAATGCCACATGAGAAAAGTTCAAGAAAATAATATGGTATGTATTGGAGAATCCCACATGGAAAAAATGTGAGGAGTTTAAGTGGTATATAAGAGAAACAGATTGGTACTTAGCATAAGCCAATTGGTTTTGTGCAAGATGGGTACCAACCCCATTTAGGGCCATCATTATGAATTTAAATCAATACTCTCTTCAGTCCATGAAATTTCTACATGGTATCAGAGCCTCAAATGGTCAAATGACCAAATAATCCTGGGCTTGTGCTCGAAAATCTGGAATTGGGCTAGCCTGGAGACTCGAACCATTTGTAGAACTAGTGCCATTGAGATAGGCCTAGGTCTTTGATGGACCTCCCAATGAAGGTTCATGTTTAGCAAGTGATAACTGATCCAGACTAATTGCATTTGAAGGGGAGTGTTGGAGAATCCCACATGGAAAAAATGTGAGGAGTTTAAGTAGCATATAAATGGAGTAGATTGGTACTTATCACAAGCCAATTATTTTTGTGCAAGATGGGTAACAACCCCATTTAGGGGTAGCGTTATGAATTTAGCCCAACACTCTCTTCGGCCCATGAAATTTCTACAGTATGTAAGTAAAGAAAACTACAAATCTATACAAATTTAGTTTTATCAAGGCAAGGTTCCAACCCTACTTGTATCAACACTGTCCAGTCCAATATTTTCGAACATTTGGCCCTTGGAAATTTTACATGCTATTAAAGTTGAAAATGATCCAATGGGCTAATGATCTAACTAGTGTTTTAAGAAATGAATTTGGGTTAGTGAAGGAGATTAGATTTGTTTGTTGACCTAGAATCTCTAAGGGAAGACCTAGTGTGTTACGATAGGCCTCCAAAAGTAGATCTGCATCTAGCAAGTAATGGCTGATTCAAGTCTAGCTTCACTAGTGAGATTGTTGAAGCATGTGATATCACAAGGAAAAGAGTCGAGAAGAATATACCTTAGCATAGAACAATAGGTTTCATGCACAAAACAATAGGTTTTATGCAAGGTAAGATCACTCCCTATTATATTGTTACTGTTATGAACACCAAAGAGTTTCATCAACCTTTCACAAGATTCCTTGATGTAGTCCCCAAAACTAAAAGTCCCCTATATTCTTCTAACATCAAATAGAAAATAATCAAAAGCAATAACTATTATAAGTATGATTTACAAGTCTCTTCAAAAATAATGTACAGGATAAGGACCCAAAGTTTCTCACATACACAACAATAACAAATAGTTGCAAGACATTTCTTAATCAAGTCGCGTGTTTGATCACATCAATATGAAAAACATTTATATCCACTATTCTAACTGTCACCCATACAGGTTACTTTTACAAGTCAAATGTCCATGCAACTGCACAGTGCCCTTTCTAGCAACCCAACCAAAATCAACAAGTTTATAAAAAATAAAAAGATCACTCAACTGGAAAAATGATACGTTGTTACATGTGGACTTGAATGAAACACATTGCTTGAATGGGTCATGGAAAAACTACTATGTCAATAGAACATGGCATTTCCATTGGTCCACCATTTTCCACAACCTATCCTGCCGAAAGTTATCCTTTTCAGGCAACCAAGCCCCAATTCACAAGTTTATAAAAAACAAAAAGATCACCAAGAACTGGAAAAAAAATATGCAGTTACATGTAGGCTTAAATGAAAATTACTCAAACGGATTATGAAAAAATTCTACAATAATAGAACATTGGCTCTTCCATTGGTTTTCCACAACCTACCTTGGCATTAAGTAAATTTTCAAGACTATTGATGCTTTTGGGTAAACTTGCTTGATTAGAAGCACCTGGAAAAGAAATTTTCTATCATTATCGTTAAGAATGAACAAATTTCCATCATTAAAATTGATATTCCTTTCATCCTTGAACTCTGGAGCAATTTTCACTTCCAAAAGCATTTCAATGCGTACAGAACAGTTAGTTCATAATAAAGTCAGCATCACATACTTTCACCAACAAAAATTTAAGGGATCAAATAATAAACATGTAAGAAGACAAAGAGGGATAAAATTCTATCAAGAGGAAGAAAGAAAGGAAAAGAAAAGAGAACAGACAATGTTACCATAATTTTAAGTGGATGCTAATGGTGAGATGATTGACCAGCACTTTCTTTCTTTTCTTCAATGCTACAGTTTTATTTTTTACTTTTCGTTCTTCCATCATGAGAGGGCATATCATTGAGCCCATGATAGAGTATTTTCAATACTTGAAGTCAATGGGTAATGTTTATTAATTGATTTAAAAACAAAAAAATATATAAATATAAATCTTTTCAAGTGCCAAGCTGCACGCTTGGAGCCTTTTCCAAGAGGCACATGACCTACTGATGTCATTTAACTCCAAGGCAACAGGGGCAAGACCACTAAGTTTCCAGGGTTCCTAAAGCCTAGGCACAAGGAGCAAGCATGAGCTTAGAAGGGGCCAAGGGCAAAAATAAAACAGTCAAAGCAAAATTATTCTAATGACAATTACATCCTTCGTCATCTTTAAAAAAATTTGTATATTTTTATATATGTTTATGTTTATCTCTCAAAATTCACATCTTACATGTTACCTTATCAAAATAATTAATTCTATTGTCAAACCAATTATTGTACAACATATTTTTAAACATACATATATTTTAAAAATGATACTACAAAATTTAGATATACGATTAAACGTAATTAGTAATTTAACATGCACAAATTTATTTATTATTATCACTCAAATAAAACACTATTTAACCAAATTTGGTATTACACTGACATAATTAATGCGGTTACTATATATCCATTAAAATGTAATATGAGAGAATTTAACTTAAAAAAATCCATTGCAATTCTAACTATGGTTAATAAACAATACATACTTTTCCTAAGTACTTTTTTTATAAAAAAAAAAACATGAAGTCACCAACTTAAAGCCCAATTATTAGGAAATATTTCTGATTGCTTTTATTTTTCTTTCTTCTTTTCCTAAGGTTGGTGATTATTTCTTCTTACTCCCATGTTTTTGTTCCTGGCTGTTTTCATTTTTTCCCACCAAGCACACACCTAAAACAAGAAGGCGGCACCTTGATTAGGTCATCCATATTTTGGTTTATGAGCCACATCTCACACCTTTCCGAAGGCTAGGTGAGACCATCAAGCATCAAGCTAAAGTCACGCTTCCTTAAACTATGGATTTTCTAGAAGAAAATGAATGCCAATTAGAGAAAAAAATAATCAAACATGGTAAGATTTAGCATTAGTCTAAGTAAATTTCTCACTAAGTGAAAACATGAAAATATGAAAAAGAAATCATTGGTTCTTAGTTGCATTTTATGTAGTCAACTTCTTTCTTGAAGCTATGATGACCTAGAATAAGCATCTTGAAATAAGAAAATTTTTAAGACTTCTGAATGATAATTTGTTATACTAATTCTAAAACTACAACAATATAGAAATTATATGCACATGTAATATGGACAAGTTTCATGCAATAATAACATAGCTTTCAAATAACATAGCATGAACTGAGAATAAATGCAATGGTATGACAAAAGATCGATGGTGGCATTACCTTTCCCCACAACTGGAGATGCAGTCATGCCAAATATGCGAGGAAGCTTTCCATCATTAGTTTTGTAGAATACCTACACAATGTCAAGACAATGATTATCAGGCCACCTAAGTAGAATATTATATAATTCACATGCATGTACTACTTTTGAGTATATGTAAATGTACATATAAGGAAATAGCATTTACTTTCATGATTTCTGCATAAGGATGACTGCTTTGGACTTGAGCATGATGGCACTCATCAAATATTAATAGAGAAATGAATTCCATCTTGATGAAGCTGTGGCTTAAGGTGTGTAGAAGTATTTGAGGGGTCATGACAAGAACCTGCATAAACCAGCCAAGAATACAATGTCATTCACAATAGATAACTACTAGTAGAATAAATTAATATTTAGACAAAACAAAAAAAGTCTTTATTACCATGATGATGACATGGTTGAAGAAGAAAAAAAGCAAGGTAAGGGATGCCAGCAATGATGATGATAAACAACTTCTAATGGTATCCAACTTTTTTACAAAATTGCAGTTATGGTCTATCCTTTTAATATGACAAATTAAACCAAAGTTTCAAAAGTTTTTATAATTATAGACAATTGAATATATTTGATCAAAATTGAATATGGCATTTGACAAGCCCTTTTTAATTAAGCTTTGATGTCAAGTAAGCTGGAATGTAAACAAATAATGATTACAATAAATTAATATTCAAATCTTTTTTACCCTTCATAATTCCAATCAATAATTTTTAATTTAGCAAAAATATCCAAAATTTATGTTAATTCAGTTAATTCACATAATTTCCTATCTACGTTTCTTCAGCATATCTAGTTGTCATTATCATTATTCTTACTCAATTTTTATTCCTTCTAAAAACATTTTCTTAATAATAACAATCACAAATCACAAATTTTATTCATAAGATTTTTCCAAGACTTTTGTGATTCCTAATGTGATTATTCCTATGATGATACCTATAACTATGCTCCTATAAATAGATGTTATAGTGTTGATGTTAGATATAGTTGAAATATACTTGTATTTTTTTCTCATGGTACCAGAGCCTAACGACTACTTAAAAAGAAAAAAGAAAAATGTTCCAATCTGCTACAATACTAGTGCTCCTCTCGAGGGTTGGTTTTTTAACACCACTCATACCAATCTAATCAAAACTAGCCAATCCGTTTACTGTCAAAGTTTCATTGCCACAAGATTCTCCACACGCCTCCAAAGATTCATACACTAACAAGTGGGCCCCTTTTCTGTTGTTCTTTGTACTCTGACTTCTTGGGTCAACCTTTACTTTTCAAGTCAAGACTCTACATCATTAGAAATACAACGTTTACCCACTGTTCCTTACTTTTCCTTTTCTTGGGTACTTTGAATCAACATGGCATCCTACTTCAAAGCTGAATAGGCAACTAAGATTCTATAAAAAGGTACCCACAAATCCACCAGTGAATTGCAAAATTTTCAGAATGCCTATTGCTTGAATTGGAAGGATTAATTAAAATGGTCACAAATAGTTTGCATGATTTTGAAAGGAAAAGGGGGATGTTAATCACTTGACCAATCTTGCACCACTAAAAGAAGATCCTAAGTTTGATGCTTGGGATAAAGAATTTTCAATGATAATGGTTTGGCTACTGAATTCGATGTTTTCTTACATAAGTGATACTTGTATGTTATTGGACACAACCAAACACATATGGGATACTAGACAGAAAACCTTTTAAAGTTAATGATGTTGCTCAGATCTATGAAATTAAGTCAAGAATTTCTCAAACGAAACAAGGAAACCTATCATTAAGTATTCCAATCTCTTGAATGGTCTATGGCAAGAGTTGGATTACTATCATTGTATTAACAAGGTGTAAAGATGATACTATAATGCTTAAGAGATATCTTGAGAAAGACAGAACATATGAGTTCTTGGTTGGATTAAATTGGAGTTTGATGTTGTTTGAGTGCAAGTTCTTAGGAGACAGCTTAACCTTACTCAATGAAACTATTTCTCTTGTTTTAGCTAAAGAAGGTAGGCAAGGGATTATGATTAAGAACTTGACTATTGAAAGTTCTACATTGGTGTCCAAAAACAACACCAAAAACCATCATGATTGTGCAGACAACCAGAAATAAAGATCCAATGTTTTGTTCCTATTGCAATAAACATCAACATGCTAGAGAAAAGCATTAGAAACTCCACAACAAGCCTTTGAATACAAAAGGGAGATAGTATAAAGAACAAGGACAAGAACAAACTTATCTTATTGCTTCAAGTATGGAGGTTCATAGCAACTTTAATAGTGAAGAGACACGTTCAAAGGATTCCTAGAGAAATTACAACCACCACAATCTACGGCAAGCACAAATCTCTTAGTATTCTCAAGTATTCATTCATTCTCATTAAATACCAAATTCCTTTTCTAATTCTCTTAATGCTTTTAATAATGTTTTTGACAATTCCTAGATTATTAACTCTAGTGCCACTGATCATATGACCAATTCTACCCAGAAATTCAATTCATATACCATGTACCTAGTAATAGAAAAGATTAGTAATGCTAGTGGATCAGCTACAATTGTGGATGGTCAAGGGCATTTACATCTAAGTGATTTACTTGTTTCCAAAAATGTTATTCATGTACCCAAATTGTGTACAAATCTTATTTGTCCATAACCTTTAAACCCAATCCAATAACACTATATTTTTTACTTTATAAAAAATTATGAAACCATATTCTATCTTAATAAAGGAAAACAATACTTGATAAAAGGAATACATTTACTAACAAAGAAATCATTAATTGTCTTAGCAACCTCATACTGTTCAAGCTCTTTTTCCCAATCATAATGGCTCTTCAAGTGGTTGGAGTTTCCACAATAGATCCCCACCTTGAAATTGATAGATTGTTCTATAACCTTCGCTTGCTGCAAAAAGAATACCAAGTATGTTTGAGCCTTTCAAACTTGATAAGGATGGATTGGTGGATATCCTTGAGATATCTGAAATAAAGTTCTGAACTCATAATTCAATGCAATCACCATTCCCAAATTTAAATAAGTTTTCAAAATGTTGAGAAACAATTGAAACATAAAGATGAATATATAAGAATTAAAGTACTAACATAACAATGAAAAATATGGTAAAAATATAAAGTTCACTATAAAAATAAAGGTAACTAATATTATTGCATAAAAATCACTTCAAAGTAGACATGTCAACATCACTAAAAGCATGTCCTACTCTTGAGAGAAAACAAAAGCATTTACATTTATGCATAATGGAAGTGAAGGCCTATATCATCCATGTTAATGTATTCTGTTGAGCCCCTATCATTCTTCATATAATGATCTGAATAAATTTTTGTGCTCCAATCTATCATTGTTGTTAAGTCATTTTCATAGCTAATACACACAATAAAAATTTTTGAAACTCATCTATACACTAAAGGAAAAGAGAAGCCTTATCAAAATCAAAAGCATCGTTACCAAAAACTCTCCCTACTAACCCTATTATTAGGAAGACTGTGTGCAACGCATATAGATTTGAAATTATGGAACAAAGGCATGTTAGGTTGAGTTCAACTTATCAGCTGCGACGTTTTTGCATTACTATACACACTAAGAGTTGATGGCAATTAATTCATGAAACCTTTTGACTAGAAACTAAAATAACCCTAGATGTTGATACCATAATAAAATGAAGAACTGATTCAGAAAGGATTCACCGCTACTACTTCAAATGTTTCATTTATAACTATGACAACACAATAATCAAGCCTTAAAAACTCCGTTTCTCTTTTAACCATTAATAGTCATTATACCCTTAATAAATGAAAAAGACATCAAAATATCGAATAGATAAAGCAAAATATCCAATTTGGATTTAAGCATCATCTAAAATTGGCGAAATTATACAAAACACCAGATGTACCACGTGGCCTGTTGCACGTAGTCATTTCACAACAATGGATACGTAAAATTCAACGACAAATTAAATACAACAACGTTAGTTAAGAGAACCTTACTTGATGAACAAGAGCAACTGTAGGCGCAAGAAATACACAAACATTCTTCAAAGGATTTCTTATCAGGTGACCCAACTCATAAATGAGCAACACAGCAATGTGAGTTTTGCCACAACCTGTCCCTAAATATACAATTACATTCTCCTCCAAAGCTTTCTTGCATAAATCCAACTGATACCTAATAAACAAAGAAATCCAGGTCAATTGACGAAGTAATAACTTGATTAAACAGAAAATTTATCGATTAAACATATTTCAACCCTGACCAAACAAAGCAGCACCCTTTCTTTCCCTTGTCAAGGGAGATAAAAGACCAACATTTCTTTAATTGAGGGGAAAAAGAGAGAAATTTATGACCTTCAATTATGCGCTCATTTCTCACTGAGAAAAGGCTAAAAAAAAAACTAAAAGAAACCTACTACATTTCATGCATAAAAACTTTAACTAAAACAACAAAAGAAAGAACAATAACAAAAATTAAAAAGAAAAAGAAAAAAAAGAAAGCGCACACACACATAACAGCAAGAGAAAAAAATAGACATACTTTCGAGCGATTATTCGAGGATCCTTGACGGGTTCTTGAAGAGAAAAGCTGGATTGATCATCATTACCGTCGACGATTCCGTCGATAGAACAGATGGTGGCGCTGTTACGACTGACGCTACTACAAGTAGAGGAAAGATCAGCCTCGCCGTCGAGCATTGGGGAAAGCGTAGAGACAGGGTTCACTGGAGGAGGAGAGAGAACTCAACTTGTTAGATTTCGTATAAAGAAAGCAAAGAATTGAAAGCATCAAGTGATATGAATATGATTGTCTCCTTTCCGTAGACTAAAGAGAGTTTATGCTATTATGACTCGACTTGTACGCATTCTCTTTCAAGTCAATTGTTAGTCAAATTAACATGGTTAAAATTAAATAAGCCCCTGAATTAATATTTTAGTCACATTTTATCCCGAATTTCATGGACAGTAAGTCCCTAAAATAAGACTTATTAGTTAATTTCGCCCCTAACTTGATTAACAGTTGATTAAACTCTTGAACTCACGTCTCACTCTCAACTTCATTTATGATGAATTAATCTCCTACACTCTTAATCACAATCACATAAGCTCTTAAACTCTTAAAATTGTATTTGTAAATTTAATTATCTCATTTTTAATATAAATTATTTAAACTTTTATAAGATTCTAATTTTTAACCAAATAATAAAATATAAATTACATCAAATCGAAAAAGTCATAATAATGAGGAACAACTTTTTAGATAAAAATTAAATTTTTTAGACAAATACGATCCAAATGATTGTATTTACTAGGGGTTTACTTGAACAATAAAATAAGTTAAAGGAAAATATGAATAGCAAGTCTGCAGTTAGGGACTTAATTGATCGTAAGTGAAATTCATGTTGAAATGTAAACAACAAGCTTTAGTTTAGGTGTTTATTTAATCTTTGGCCAATTACCATCATAGCATTTTTATATTACAGTGAATGATTCCTCATTATGGATGTTCATACTACATAAAGTTTAGACAGAAAATATCTCTAAAATATTATCATTTCCTTTATTTGTTAAAAAATCAAAGGGATTTCATCTGTAATACCTTGTATCACTCTACCTCATTATTCTACAAAAATATTCTACCAACATAAATCTTAAACAAACTTATATTCTACTTCTTAACTTTCTAACATCCAAAAACTTCAACAACTTCAATACTTTCTAGTGGATTTTCAAAATCCAGATGTCATTATAAACATCCTTTAGTAATACTTCATATCATCACATTTAACTCACAAGTCTAATAAAATAAATTCCAATAAATTACAAAAATATGATATAGCAATAGAAACTCATCCAAAATGACATAAACATTGTTTAATATATTATATCAAGTTGGGAAATTTTACTTTCTTTTATTTAGATGACAGAATAAACATGAATAATTACCTAATCAAGTAGATATTCACCATTAAGAACATCTTGTAATAATTTGAGTTGATTTTGGTGTAGAATCTAGTATAAAGGATTAACTTTTTCATCACTTTTTGTTCAATTCTAAAAACTCAATCTCTAGTATTCTATTTATATGAACCAAAAAATTTTATCATTATAAATCATTAATAAATTAAATAGATGCTAAAATGATTTATTAAATTATAAGATGTTTGTTGGCACATAAACAGAGTTCCCCATCATTGATTAATGCCCGAGGAGTGCCAAATTGACTGAAGATAAACTTTTTCAAGAATCTTATAACCACTGTTACATCATTGGTAGGACTCGCCACTGCTTCAACCCACACCAAAATGTAATAGTTATTCCTCGAAGATGGAAACGGACCTATGAAATCTATACCCCATATATCAAACAACTCAACTTCTAGGATCCCTTTCAAAGGCATTTCATTCCTCCTTCCTAACCCACTACTTTATTGACATTGGTCACATTCTTTCACAAAGCTATGAGCATCCCTAAAAAGAGTTAGCCAATAAAATTTGCTCAAAAGCACCTTGGCTGTTGTTTTCTATCCACCCATATGTCCATCATACGGAGAAGAATGGCAAGCTGTCAAAATGCTATTTAACTCCTTGTCGAGAATACACCAATGAATTAATCCATCCGTACACTCCTTGAATAGAAATGGCTCGTCCCAGCAATAGGTTTTGACTGTATACAAAAACCGTTTCTTCTGTTGCCAACTTTATTCCAATAGAAGAATATCTCAGACAAGATAATTCACGATGTCTGCAAACCATGTCACTGAGTCATCTATAGCATATAAATTTTTAACTGGAAATTCCTCTTTGATTGGTAGCACTGCATCATTTGAGTCATCCTTCCCTATTTTTATTCGGGAAAAATGGTTCGCTACTTTATTCTTTACCCCTCTTCTATCCCTGTTCTCAACATTAAACTCAGGTAATAGGAGTACTGTAAGAGTAGGGCACCCCGGACGCGGGAGCCCTGCACGCTGTTCGGCGTGAGATGCCGTGGTGCTTGCTCTCAATGGCGTTTCCCGTTTTTTTTTTTATTTTGAAAACAATGTGTTTTATGATGTGGAGTCGCCACCTAGTTTGTTTTGTCAATTCAATTGAATGACTAAAAGAAAACTAGGAAATAAAACCCGGGCCTTCCCGTGTTAGAAAGCGGCCTGAATTTCTTCAGAGTTTGGGTTCGGGGTTTCAATTTATTCGTATTCTATCTTATTATGTTCACTTTGTTTAATTCCAAAGAAAGTTCCTAAGCACGCATTTAGGTTTAAGTTTGTTTAGCATACTTTTCATGGCATACGGCAAACAAGGGAGCATACACAAATATGAAAGCATAAAGAAAGCATAAAAGAAAGCATAAAGGAAAGCATAAAAAGCAAGAAGTAAAGGCAGAAAATAAAATGTGGGCAAATACAACCCACCCAAATAAAAGAAAGCAAGTAAATAAAAAGCTTTTGGGTATTTAATACAACCCAACCAAAACAAAACAATTAAAGCATAAACCCTAAATTATGAGCCCAAGGCCCAGTTGCACTCTTC
>CANYBF010067062.1:0-20735 GCA_948192965.1 Dalechampia spathulata
TTATCCTTCACCCTCATTCACTCTTGTTTTCCTGAATTGTGCACATTCCTTTCGCACACACTGGATCCCGATAGGTACCGGTACTCATCACCCGTCGGCGGCCATTTATCTGAGTGCCCTGCACTCTATATCCATCTCCCATCTCAGGAGAATATCTATATAATAATTCCCGTAGGAATTCCATTTATTTTGATCCAGTGTGCCCAGAGCTGAGCTCTGCCCTCATTTCTCATTTTCTTTTCACTCTTTCACCATTCATCCGTCATCATAATGCAAATGATCATATCATTCATTCATTTGCCCCTCGAACTAAACAATTGGGGCATTAACCATAGCATTCGGCAAGGAAATCATAACGTTCCAAGCATCAGAATCAATATCCATTACATATCATAGCACAAGGATAGCATTCATATCAAAATCATATGCCTAGACGTAGTTTACGTCTTATGGCAATCGGAAACAAGCCGAAAGTGGCTTAACACATAAAACTAGCACTAACCTCAAACGCAAGCAACCTCTAGTTCAAGTCTGTGATCCTGTCTTTATCTGTGGCTAACTTCTATAACACGTTCTTGGACGTTTGGAACGTTTAGAATCAAGAAGCAGGATTTAGGGTGGGGTTTAGGGGTGTTTAGTTTAAGGAAAAAAGGAAGAAACTAATGAAAACCGTTCTGTTTTCCTGCCTTAAAAGTCAAATTAAGCGTTGCGTACGGCCGTACGGATATTGGTACGCCCGTACCGACCCCAAAAGCCTGACAAACCAAAAACCTGCGAGTTGCGGTACGGCCGTACCACCTTTCGGTACGCCCGTACGGGTACTGCGAGTTGCAGTACGGCCGTACGCCCCTCTGGTACACCCGTACACACTCGAGGCCCTCAATTCCCTGTTTTTGCTCGCCTCGTACGACCGTACGGCCAACCCGTACGCCCGTACCACTCACCAAAAATGCATAACATGCCTATTGGCATGCCAAACTCATCTGTAACACTCCCAAACCTCCTAACCAACCTGATACACACTACTAAAATACCCCTTTACCGTATCGCGGGGGCTCCGCCCCCGTACCCCAACCCATAACTCACAAATCTCCCCCTGATGGGCAGATGTCGTCGCTTCGTTTGCTCGTTGCGCTTACGCTCCACTCACTCTCTCCGCTCCGCTCCGACATCTGCCCCTATACCAGTATAAGGGCTATACCTAACATAACGCATACCAATCACATACACAAGCCGTCCCTCATCCAACCGAGAAGACATGCTTCCCAATAAGGCAACGACACACAATCAACCACATAGAATCATATATAGTAACACATATACACATAAGCATAAACCATCATCATGCACATACGTTACATACATCACAACACACAATCATCATCCAACATGCATTCACATCACATATACAAAACATACCTCATCCAATCCTACCATTCATCTACACATATGCACACATAAAGACCTAACTTCTAGGGTCTCTAATGTGGGTGTAACATAAGGAATACATTAATACACATGAATTGTGGATAAATAAGAAAGACATTAATATAAACGAATAGTAGAGTAATAAGAGATTTACACATAAAGAATTTAAGAAACACACAAATTTAACTATAAATGAGCTTAAGGTGAAAATTAAAATAATTGATGATTAAATATTGAATTCTTACATTCAAAAAGGCTAATCCATATTAATTTAAAATTTATCTAACTTAAATTGATATTGGGAGTGCATTAAATGTAAAAGTATACATTATTTCCTTTTTCACAACTTAATAAAAAAGTATTATGTATAACATATATAACCATACTATACGAGGTATTAGATTAATTGTGTCATAAATGGTATACCCATTCCAACTGCTAAGGTAAGCTGTTAACTAGTTTGACATGTTGTGCAATGGTTACCATAAAGGGTATCAAATATGTAAAACTTATTTGATTTGTCACGTGACTCATTAAAAATTGAAATTTCAATTTTTCATTCCAACCCTTTGATCAAACTTAATACCTTCAACCTGAAATACTTTAAACACATTATTAGCAATACAACATGATTTTTTAATATTAAAATCAAGATTAAGGACTTTAAGGTCTAATAATTAGTTTGAATTTTAATTTAAATTTTTATTATGCAATTATAATGTTACTCCTTTCAATTTAATTTTTTAATTTTTTTTTAATTTTTTTTCTTATTCTTTATTTTTTTCATCATATATTTTTTCTTCTATTTTTTCTTATTCTTTCTCTCCTCCTCTTTCTTCTTTTTGTTTTTTAGGTTTTTCTTCTCTAGATTCTTTTTTAGATCCTTATTCTTCGTTGTTGTCTTCTTCTTCTTCTTCTTCTTCTTTTTCTTTTAGATTTTTCTTCTTATTCTTTCTTTATATTACTCTTTTTATCCTTTTCTTATATTATTCTTCCTCTTTTTCTATATTTTTTATTATTTACTGTTCATCTATTAACTTTGCTTTTCATGAATATATATATAATATGATATTTTTTATTAATATATATTAATAAATATTTATTTACTATTATATACTAGTAAATAAATATTTATCATATAATACTTTTATGAAACATAACTGTATCTATTGTATACATATATTTATCATATATATATATGCAATTTGATATTTCCTAATATATATTATGCTATATATTCACAAATATATATACACATATGTATATATAATATATATTTATTTCAAAATAAATTTAAACAAACAATAACTGATACTAAAAACACCATAAAAGTGAAAAACATAATTAAATCACATAATAAACAAATGAAAAAATTTAATAACAAGTTTAAAGTAGAAAAACATAAGAAGAAAATAAAAGAATACTAAGAATAAACACACAAAAAAAAAGAGAAATAATAAGAGAAACATGAATTTAAGAGAATAATGATATAAAAATTAAAAAATTAAAATTTTTTAATTTAATATTTTTGCAAAATTGTTATTAAATGATTTAAAGGTAGAGATATGTTTAGAAATATAAAAATATTTTTAATCAAGATTGATATTTTTTTAAAACTAATCCATGTTATGATATAATTTTATATGAGATTTTCTAAAAAAAATTTGACTTGTTCTCATTTCCTTTTATAATTTTAATTAAAAATCCAAAAAATTTTTATTCAATCAATCTACTTCACCTCTTTTATATGGTGAGTTTGAAAATATTAAGTTGTACATTAATAATATGAGATATTTTACAATTTTAATAAATATCTCATATTTTAAAAATATTCATGAGTAATATTTTTTTATAATTTAATTATAGATAAAAAAATTAGTTTTACAATTTAAAATATTAGGATTTTATATAAAATTAAATAAATATTAATTTTTATAAATTAATATTATTACTAATTAATTTTTTAAATTTATTGTAGATAGGTAAAAATTAGTACTTATATTTGACTTTAAATATAATTTTTTTAAATGAAAATTAATTTTTATATATAATTAGATAAAAAATAACTTTAACAAAAATCAAAGAAGATGATAAAATGATAAATCATAATTTATATTTATATTATGATTATGATCATCATCTCTTTGATTATTATATTATTATTATTATCATCCCTATTATCACTCTCTCCTTTAATTTTTTTCAATCATCCATACCCTTCTTACTTTCTTTTTCTTTATTTCTTTTACATTTAATTTATTTTCTTATTTTTCATTATAATTTATTTCGATAATATGAACATGCAATTCAAAAATGATAAATCAAAGACAGTTGATATATTCTTTTATAATTGTAATGACTAACATCCTCTTGTAATTTGTAATTTTGTTATTATAATTTTGAATTTATAAGTAGTTTGACATGTGATTAAATTTTTAGAACTTATAATAAATTATTAAAATTATGATTTTTTTAATTATCAATGAAATTAATATTACGAAATTTTTTTAAAAAAATTAATACATTCATGATGTTTATAATATATGATTAAATATCAAATAAGTTATGAACTAATGTTTTAATTATAATTTATGTGATAAATATATAAAATTACAAAAAATTCATATTGTTTTTAATTAATTTGTCTATGATTATGGATATTTTATTTAAAAAATAGTTTAAAGAAAGATTAAAAAAATTGAAAAATCAATCAGTTAATATGAAAAATTGAAAAACATTTTATCAAAAAACAGTTTTAAAAAATTAAAATTTTTAAAATAAAATAATAAATATAAAAAATGGAAAATATTTTTTTAATCTTAAACAACAATACTATAAACATAAAAGGCACGATCTTTAAAAAAAAGAGTAAATATAACTGAAAAAATAAACAAATTAGTTGGAGAGGAAATTTCTCTTAATGTTTACATCAAAAAATAAATTTATTATTATAATCTAAATTAATTAAATAAATATATTAATATATTACCATCATATAAATATATTTATTTGAAATAAAAAAATTAATCTTATTATTTATATAATATTTTTTGTTATTGCAAAATTTCATTCTCTTAATTTATCTACAAACAAAAAATTATAATCCTTGTATTATAAATATAAATTATTTTAGATTTGTTTGAAATTAAATTTTAATTATAGTATTACATTCAAATAAAAATATATTAAATCCTTATAGTGTAAATATTTTAATTGTATAAATTAAAATTTTAAAGCATCTTTTAATTATAAAGTTACTAATAATAGCATGAAATTTATGAATATAATATAATTTATATATTTAAATTGAAAATTATGTAGAATTGTATAAAGGCAAATAGATTAATCAATTTATCATCCCCTTATGTACGTTATTAGCTTGAAGTGATTATCATATGATATAACATTTTTGTAACAGAATAATAAATAATAAGTTAAAATAAAAATAAAAAGTAATTAATTAAAAAAGTTTAGTTGTTTATAATAATTGATGCAGATCTCATAATCTGTAATCGATTTTATGTAGGATTATAAATCTGAAGTTTGTCTATAAACAGTAGATCTAATTATATAAGTGTATATAATAATTTTTTTTTTATGTAATACTAATTGACAGGGTATCATTGGTAAACGCTACAAGATCTCGTATATTGACACTCATTGTTATTAACCTTAATCCAAAATTTTATTAAATCTAATTATAAAAATGTAATATTTTAATATATGAAGAAATTATTAAAATTTTTATATAACTTTTAAATAAATTAGTTTAAAAAATTACAAAGAATTATAAAGAATATAATATAGAATTTTTTATATTATATGTTCATATTAACAAATTTTAAAATTTTGTATATAATTATAATTAATTAAATAAATTTTATTTTAGATATATTTTTTTATTTTATGAATCTTAAAAATTTAATTATCTTAATTTTAATTTTAAATAATTATTATATAATTTTTAAAGAAAAATAGGATGATTTATAGAAAACTCAGAAGCCGTACAGATTTGTTTGAAAATAAAATTCTTCTAATAAATATTTAAAATTATTTTAACACTTGAATTAAATTTTTTAATATATAAAATTAAATTAAATAGAAAATTTTTTGATTTAAAAATCTTTTTTAAAAAGATCAAATTCAATCAATTTAATATTTTATTAAATAATTAATTATTTAATAAAATATTAAATATTAAATTGATTGAATATTAAATCACCTGCCGGCCATTTGGACCGTCCTCTATACGTCATCATGACCGTTCAAACTTTACACTAACGTAGATCAACGGCTAATAATATCGAAAGGAAGTGGGGAGAAAGTCCAAAAACGCAACAGGAAGAAGACAATTTGTTGTTTGTCTGATTCAGGGTCCCAACCTGGATTCCTAAGGCACGTACTCCTTGCCACAGATCACAGCTTGGAAAATTCTGGATCAAACAAATTGGGTATTTCGAAATCTAATCGAAGGCTTTTGGTTACCACTCAAAAATGATGAAAAAGATTAGCCAAGATTTTTGGATTTCGAGAAGGTTTGATTACAGATGGATAAGTACGTGGTAATACTGTGAATACAAAAGAGAGGAGATTTTCAGCTTCAGGAACTTTGATTTCTGAGCTGGGTATTTTTTATATTTCTTGTCTGATGATGGATAAGCTTTGTTTGATGGCTTCTCATGGTTACCCTCCTGGTAATGGATTACTCTTTGTTCAAGACCGGACCAGAGTTTTTAAGGTAAAGTTTCAAGCTTTTCCGTTTCTGATTCGATTAATTTTGGTGTTTTTGTTCAAGTGCATCAGACATTATGTATTGATTCGACTACGGATTTCAGATAATGTTTTTGGTGATTTAACTGATGATCCTTACTGTAGTGTTTGCTGCAAATGAATCCATGAATTTTATAAAATTCTTTTGTAAAAAGTAGATCTGTGTGATTAAGTATGAGTTTATGCTTATTGCAGGAGTTGCAGCCGTATTTTCCTAGTCAGGGAGCAAGCCATGAGATAAGAAGACCTAATCCCCTTAGCATGGAGCCGCTTCACCAGGAACCATTCAGACCCGTTGGTGGGTTCTCCAATTCCAGTCAGTTTGCCAAGATTGACACGCCAGTTGGCAGGCCTATGCTCATTGATGTGCAAGGTTTGTGACTTGAATATTGGATTTGAGACTGCATGGAAGTTGTTAGGGCTGTCAATAAGTTGAACTGGATGGAGCTTTAACTGGCTTAAGCTTGATTCCTTGGTTGAGTTTGAGTGAACTTATTAAACCTTTTATACATTGCAAACTCAAATTAACTTAATAAATATATCTTATGAAATAAATTATCTACGATTTTATTTTAAAAAAAGTAAACGATTTTTAAGTAGAATTATAATATATTGCAATATTTATACAAATTTAAATATACAAAATTACCTATCTAACATTGAATTGGCACTATCCGATTTGATAAGTTAGCTCACGATTCTGTCAATAAGCTGATTCATAAACCTAAATAAGTCAAATATTGTTTAGCTTGAACTTGATTTACTTATTAAAAGTCTCACTAAAGAAATTGAATTCTGAGTAGCTCCATAATAACTCGATTCATTTACATCTCAAGCTAATGTGGCTATGCAGCAGGAAGCAGTTGAAGACCACGCAATGTTTAGCTGTCTAAACTTCTAATTAATTTAAGATGTTGATGAATTATAAAGTATTATGGAATAAGTTGCTGAATGACCATGGGTGGTTTGTATGTTCTTGAAATGATAAACAACAAAGTTCTCCCAAATGACTACAACAAGCTCGTGACTATAATAGAACTTTTCTTGCAATTCTTGAGAAGATCCTGATAGCATTCTTGCCAAAAAATTTGGTTAAGAGAGTGGAATCAGAATGTTAAGCTTAGAATCTTCTATTAAAACTTGCAAGCTATAATATTTTCTGGCATGATAATTGCTACTGTTGTTTATATTACTTTCATTTGTTCTATGTATTGTAGAACAAGAAAATTCATCTATACAACTGCACAATACTTGTGTTTTCATACTGGTGTATGTTTTCAAACTGGCAGAGACTTGTCCAGATTCAGTGCTCTTTAGCTTGGGGATAGCTGAACATTGCGCAAAACACGAGAAAATCTTGAAGTTTCTTACTTCTGGATCAACTGACCTAGAAAAAGGTGGACTAGATTTATCTTTATTGTTGGACTTGATCGATACTCGGGCATTGACATTGGATCCAAATCAGCAGCCCTTCACTCCTCTTGTCTATCCGAATGGCAATTTTGATGCCCCAAAGCCTCTGGTAGATTTTGTGGGAGATATGGCTTGCAGTTCAAAAATTAACGTACTTCCAGATGGTCGAGTGTTGTTCACCGGAAGTGGGACAGAGATGGACATCCTGTCTATCGTTGCTGAGTTTTACTTGTCATCAAAGACCTCGACTAAGCGGAAACAGCAGTCGATGCTTGTCCCCCATTTTAGCTGGTATGGCTTATTAAACCTGTTAAACTTTATCCGGAGCATGTATATTACTGGCACCAGTCATGCATTTAAGGTTCAACCTGGATAGATTCATATGCCTTTTTTTTTTTCTTCAAAAAAGAAAGTTGTTCGTTGAGGATTTTTTTCTTGAAACTCATGGGCTTGATTCGTTGAGCCAATCCACTAACACTTAAATCGCCTCTCAGTTTGGCATGGCACCAACTAAGATACTTTAAATTCTTACTCCCAATACGCAGTGATGCTCCATTTTTCCAGCAAAAAGTTCCATATTTTCTGTGTGACCTTGCCCTTTCATTTGTAACTCGCATATTTTCCAAGTTCCTGTTCTCTACTTTCCACAATTAGCCATCATCGTGGCATTTTAGAGTAAAAGACTTGCACCAAAAACCAACAATAATGGTTTACTTAAAGCTCCAAAATTTTTGAAATGAGACTAACAAAATGGTAGTACAGGAGTCCAAACTTCTAGAAATGAGACTACAAAATGAAACTAGATGCATGGAATGTGATATTGTTATACTCATTATTGATTTATTTCTTATTTGTTCTTATCATACAATCATTCTAGTCTTAGTTTACTCGAGTTTAGCAAATATATTTTTTGCATTTACGATACACCAGTATGAACCTTATTCATCACAACTGCTAAGCTATCTGGATTTACGCTCTTGGCTTTGTCTAGCTGATAGTTAGATGCCTTATCCACTAATCATTTTACTGAACAGGTCTCGTGTGAGTGAAGCACAAGCTGATGTTCCTAGTTCTTCTTTGAATGTCAAAGATGTGACAGCTCCTTTGAAGAGGTACCTGAATCTATCTGTTGCAGGAGCACTTGATTTCATTGATATTTATTATCTATCAATCTCTTGAACTTCTCGTAATTCACATTTGTACAAAATCTGCAAAATAGAATGTTCTGTTGAGTATGTCTATTTTTTTTTTGAGATGATAAGCAAATTCAGATTAGTTAGATTTATCACATTGAGAATCCTGCATGGGAGGAGGAAGTAAAGGATTGATTAACGAAAGATTGATCTTAACTACCTATTTATATTTGAAGTCTCGTCCGATGTAACGCATTTCCTTTTTCCAACAGAATCAAGCACAAGCCGTCAAAGAAGAAGAAAAACAGCAGGAAAAGCAGCAAAGAGAGGGATCTATACGAAAGAAACTACTTCCACGCGTGTGAGAGCCTTCTATCATTGATGATGGACAAGAAACGACATGGCAAAACCGCAATCCTTTCTCTAAAGAAGTCAGGCCCTGAACTCCCATCACTTCTAACCCAATTCTCGGCCGGCATAGCAGGGACCGGACTAGCCGTTGTCTTGTCTGTTGTCTGCAAACTAGCTTGTGGGAGGGTACCCTTATGTGGAACTAAACTTCTAAGCACTGGATTTGGAATTGGGTTGGTGTGGCTGTCATGGGCAGTGAACAGGCTGAGGGATACAGTAGTTTATATCGGCAAGAATGCAGTGAAGTTGGGGCTGAAAGATGAAGAAATCCTGGAAAGTGTGGACAGAAGTTTGAAAGATATATATTTCAGAGCTGCAACTCTTGTGGTTGTGGCAGCCCTTCGGCTTGCTTAAGCTTTTGAACTTACAAGTGATTGTGTTAATGGTTGTAATTGTATATCACACCAATTGTACAAAACATTCATGTGGGTTTGCTGCAAGTGGAAAAGCAAAATAATAAAGACCCAATTTTGTTCGACAATGGTGGGAAAAGTACACAAAAAAAAATCAAAATATTATTTCTATAAATATTTTTATAAATTTTATTGTTTTCATAAGTTTTTTAAAATTTCAACATATCTATAAAATTTTTTATCATTTTAAATAAAATTTTAAAAATATCTACTTAAAAACTCTTTCATTTCCTTCTGAACAAATTGGTAACAAAATGATATAAATAAATAATTTATATTTTAAAAATAAGTAAAATGAAATTCTACAATTTTACCTTTTTTAAAATTATTTTGTTTTACAGTTAAATTTCTCCGGTTGCAGAGACAAGGTGGGTCGTCCTCCACCGCGCTTGTCCCATAGCCGTCCAGTTACCCACAAAGCAAAGCCCCGACTTTACGAACCTCTCCCTTTCTTCCCAGCTTCCTTCACTTCTCGCATCTGATTCTCTCCCTTTTCTCAATTTACCATCTTTTCTTTTCATTTTTTTGTTTCCTTTTCCCTAATTTTTTTCCAACTTGTCCCATCAATCATCTTCTTCCCTCTCTTTGTTCTAACAGTTTCCTTCTTTTACATCTTTCGCTCCTTAATTTCGATACATGACCGAGGCCAGCTCTTCCGGTTAGTCCTAATTTTTGGTTTTTATGTGGGTGGTGTTAAGAACCTGATTGTGGAAATTAAAATGATTCCATGGAGTGGAATTAGTTGCTGCTTAAGTGGCGCTGCCCTTTATTTACTTGGCAGAAGCAGTGGCAGGTTCCTTCTTTTTTTTTTTTATTCCCAATTATTTTCACTTGATTTAATTTCCATTTTATGGATAATTTAATGTGTTATATATTGTTACTGTATAGAGACGCAGAAGCTCTTAAATCTGTTTCCAGGGTGAATCAGCTGAGGGAATTGGGTACATTACATGCAATTTTCTATTAATTTATCCATGCCATTGTCTTTTCTTGATAGAAATTAATGATCTTTTTTCTGGGCTGTATTTCACTTTTCAGCAAAGTTACTTGATAGTGAAAGCAAAGTATTACCACTATTGGTTGCGATTTCTGGTAGAGTTGGCTCAGAAACTCCGATTAACTGCGAGCATAGTGGTTTGAGAGGTGTTATAGTAGAGGAAACGGTAACATCTTTGGCATACAACTTCTGTTAAATTGTTTTTTATCCACCCTGATGACATAGTTGATAGTATTGTTTATTAGGGATGAGCATTCGTTTCAGCTTTTGGTTAAACTTGAAATCTTCTAGGTTTGAAAACCGAACAAAAATTAGGCCAGGTCAGTCTGGTTTTCGGTTTTTCAAGCTAATTTTTTGGTTTGCCTCAGTTTTTTTGTTGAAAATTCTTAATTTTAGAAACTACGCCGAACCAAATTTGATAAATTCGATCCAGGTTTTTGTCTGGTTTGGTTTTGGTCACCCCTAGTGTTTATTTCATTGATAATTTGGTCAATATTCATTTTTTCTCTCTCTATGTTCTTCAGGCTGAACAGCACTTTCTTAAGCACAATGATGCTGGATCATGGATACAAGATTCTGCCTTAATGTTATCAATGAGTAAAGAGGTCCCATGGTATCTGGTGAGAGAGGGTTCCTCCTTCTGATGTTATAGGTTCCTGATAATTTGAAAATTTGAGAACTTGATTGAATAAAAGATTTGAATAGAGTACATGTATTAATTTGAAGTGTTTTTTTGGTTCTTTGTTCAGGATGATGGGACTGATAAAGTTTTTGTTGTGGGTGCCCGGGCTGCCTCAGGTTTTGCATTAACTGTTGCAAGTGAAGCTTTTGAAGAGTCAGGACGATCGCTTGTACGTGGAACCTTAGACTATCTCCAAGGCCTTAAGGTTTAACTTGTATTTTACTTTTCCTTCATGCGATAATATTCATAGATGGCTGGGTTAACCTTGTCTGACAACATTTCTAATTTCAGATGCTTGGTGTGAAGCGTATAGAAAGGGTACTTCCGACCGGTACTTCTTTGACTGTGGTTGGCGAGGTATTATTGATTTTGTTTACCTGTATGAAGTGTTTAGAAAGGTCATGTTGTGCAGAACTAGCGTTTTCTGTAGCTCATTCTCTGTTTCACAAAACAGAACTAAATAGGAAAAGTTTTCAACTCAGTTTCACTTTTCTTCCCTTCCATTTTTGCCCTAGCCAATTATAGGCTAAGAATTTACGCAACATTTCTCATTGCAATCTGTTACTTTTGGATTAGTTAAATGATTTTCTGCATTTCTTGCATATTGCACCAAAATCAATGAGTTGCCACAAAACTTTTGCACTTGCCTGAAGTATTAGCAGAAGGAAATCATTAGTTTTGATTTGAATTTTAAATTCCGGAGCTCATGAATTTATATTGCATTTGGTTCAGCTTATTATTGTTTGACATTTTAATCCGTGATCTTCATTTTATATCAGGCTGTGAAAGATGATATTGGGACAGTTCGAATCCAACGTCCCCATAAAGGGCCATTTTATGTTTGTCCAAAAACTATTGATGAGCTTATTGGAAATTTGGGGAAGTGGGCGAGGTTTCTTCACACATAATATCTCCTCATCTTCCTTTTACTAACAAAGTTTTCTTTTCTTGTCATCAATAACACGATGGATATTCATGTATCAGGTGGTATAGATGTGCATCAGTAAGCTTAACCGCTTTTGGTATTTTCCTAATTGCCAAGCATGCTATACAGTATGTCATGGAGAGAAGGCGTCGTTGGGAATTGCAGAGCAGGTATGATGTTGTTGTTGTGTGGAAATGAGTGCCCATCTGAATGACTGATTTATCAAGCCAAGTATCATGATCCGGTTGCTTTGGTAACAACCCATCAGCAAAAAGCAATCTTGTACTATAACTTGTTAGTAAAATGCTTAACATTTGAATTGCACTTTGAAGTGTGGTTATATTTTATTCTGCAATCCATGCAAATTTTGAGTATTATCGTAATTGCTGTTATTTCATACAATTTCAGTGTATTTTTCTTATACGGGTGATTGATTGATATGATCGAAGAGCTTTGCAGTATTGGAATTGTGAATATAGGCAACTCAATGTAACTGTCGAGTTTTGTTAAGAAGTGAGAAACTGTTAAAATCTAATTTGTGAGGATAAAACAGGATTGGAGAAACGTTCAAGCTTCAAGTATCAGCAAGTTATTAGGACTGTTACTTTTTCTGCTTCTAGCGGTCTGACTTCCATTAAGTGCCATTATTGACATTAGTTTTCAAGTGGAACGCCTCTTTGTTTTCTAAAATTTAAATTCATTCGATATTTAAATAAATGTAGACCTTGATGAGTTCCTATTTTAATTGTTGCATAGGCAACTGGGCAGGACCTCATCATTTGAAGTGGCAAACTACGTAGAATAACTTTTTCTTAAAGTAGCTCTTCCTTCTCGCATTTTTGCATTATTCATTTAGACAAATGAAGTTACAAATACTCTAATGTTGCAGGGTTCTTGCTGCTGCTGCTAAGAAACAACGTCAAGATTCTGAAGGTAAATGCTAACAATGTTAACTTTATGTGCAATAGGCTGTCAATTGATACTTGATTGTTCCATTTTTTATTCAGATTCAAATGGAAAAGCAGAAACCGGATCAGAAAGCTCTAAGAGGGAGCACCCAATTCCAGATTTATGTGTGATATGCCTTGAGCTGGAATACAATGCCGTTTTTCTCCCGTAAGCATCTTCCTATGCATAGTTATGCATTTAGATAATGACATCTACACGCAGAATATCTAGGTAAAGGGTCTACGAAATTTTTCTATATGCTCCTGCAGCTGTTTTTTCTTGGCGTTTAGTGCTCAAGGAAGATATTTTGACGACTATTAAGTTGTCGGTTCAAAACAAAGCATGATCGTTGTTACTTGGACTCTCCTACTTGCCAAACTACTCGATGAGAATTGAATGAATATATTTGTTGGTGAATGGGAAAAATTGTGTGCTTGGTCTTACTCTTCTTGGCAATGTTTACTTTTATGCAAAGAGATTGAAAGAATTGTGTATAATGGACAAATATCAAATTGCCTTACAATCACAAAGAAATGGCCAAGATTTCACCAATTGTGACCAAATCTTGGACGGAAAAAGTCAAAATATTGATCATGTGTGAAATCACAACTGAGCAGTGAATCTCATGCCTTCCGAAACAAGATCCTTACAAGCTCAAGAACTTCTGTTGGAGGCTGTTATTATTGTCCATTTTTCTCAAAATTAGGATTTATGGCTCGTCTGATTTTCCTTTCATGTTCTTTGATGTTTCACTTATCTATCCTGCGATATAGCTTGTCTAATCTTTCATTTCTTAGCTGTTTTGTTTCTTATTAATGACCTCGTTTCTGTTCATCAACCTTTCTTTTCCTTATTAATGACTTGCATGAAGCTACAAAATGACATCCATACAATTTTTTTCTTCATTTGAGTGATGATACCTGAAATGGAAGTGATTAAGTTGTACCCTCATATTATTTGCAGGTGTGGCCATATGTGCTGCTGTACAACATGTTCTTCACAACTGGCAAATTGTCCTCTTTGCCGGAGACGGATAGAGCAGCTAGTGAAGGCTTTCCGCCATTGAAGATTTAGTTCCAAGGCTTTAGCAAAGCATCTGCTTGTCACAAAGAGTTGATTTTCTTCTGAATATAAGCTTCTGGTGTAAAAACCTCTCCATCATGTTAACAACTACTGGTGATATCTGTAGATTCCTTCTCAATCAATCTCCTGCCTTTCCTGCCTGTTTGTTGCTGAGAAATTCTTTTTGGCCCTTGTTGGAATTTCCCAACAGTCCTGAAATTTCACGGGCTTCGTCAGAATTTGTTTACAGCCATCCGTTAAATTCATAGATGAGATACATCAGGCTTAGTGTACAATACATTTGCTCATTGCAAGTATTGAGATGTCTGTTTCATTTCATTACCTGTTTCGGCAACTTGCAAGCTTGGTGTAAGATTGTTTTCTTTTTTGACTGGTGTCAACTTGTTAGGTTCTACAGGGGAGCTGACAATTATTCGTTCAGTTAGTACACGTACATCTTGCCAGTATATAACATTCTCCCCCTTCCTTGGCTACATTCGTTTTTTCTCTTTCTGACGGTCTACACAAAAACGTGAAGGTGGCACATGGTTCTAAACCCCAATGTGTTGCATAGCTGATTATTCCCTTTATTGCAGTGCACTTGCTGCCGCTAACAGTCAAGATTCTGCAAACAATAAGGTAAAAAATTTGAAGGGGAATGGATTCCAAGGTCATGTTAGATTGCTTTAACTGTTTTTTCTGATGTAATTGGAATGGTTAAGAGAGGAACGTCTGTGTGATTCACCTTGAGCGGCAGATTCGTGCTGTCTATGATCCATAAGAAAGCTTCTCCTTTTTCAGAGTTCTAGTTCCAGAAATGTAGAATCCGTATATCGTTCGATCATAATTAACTTGGAAATAAGGTTAACTCGAGTTGAGTAGATCACTGCAATTAATTTGAATTGCCACAAATACATCGAATAACACTCTTCATTCCACTCGAGCAATGTCAAAAAATTATTTTAAATTAATTATCCAATATTTAACTATTTTTATAAGTTTTTTTATTAAATATTGTGATAGCCACATTCTTTTTTATTTTTAAAAGTATTTTTTATTTTCATTTCTTAATTTTTTTCAAGGTAATTATAAAAATAATACATTTTAATTTTGTTTGATATTTTTGTAAAATAATGATTTTTATGAATATTTTTAAAAATAATATACTTCTATTTTAAGTAAATTTGGATGAATTTTTAAATCCTTGCCATTGTAAAATTTTTTTAAAACATTCGTTATTTTAAAAATCAAATATTTGTACAAAAAATTTATATTAATACACCATTTTTTAATTTTCTTTTCATAAATACATATTCTTCTAAAAGATATTTAAAAATAGACTTCTTCTTATATTTATTTTTAATCATATCTGTTATTTTTTAATTTCCTTTTTAAATATTTTTCTAACCTACATTTTTCTAATTTCAACATTATAACATTTATTTAGATTAAATTTCAATGTTTATATAATACATTAAAAATTTAAAATAATATATCATATGCTTATTATATTTTCAAAAAAATAACACTAAAAAAATAAATATTAAATATACGTTAATTATGCATATTTAAATATACATGAATTGAAAAATCAAAGTACAAAAAATATAAATATTATATATATAATTTAATTAAAAAATGATATAATAATATATATTTTAAATATACTTAAAGTATTGATGTTTATATGTTTAATATCAAACAATAAGAATTTTATAATTATTGCTTCTAATTGTATATTCATATTGTATATTATTTATATTCAAAATTCTATCAATATATATTATAAAACTACATAGATTTATTTTATTTTAATTTAAAATTAATTTTTTTCTTTTAAAATTTATACTAAGATAACTCAAAATATATTTATCAATTTAAAAAATTAGATGTATATGTCAATTAATCTAAAGAAATAAAAAATTCATCTAGCTTTTATAATATTATAATATTATATACTTTATAATCAGATTTCATTTTAAAATTGTATAATTATCTAAACAAATAAAAAATATTGTTAAATATATATTGTTTATATATGTAAATCAAATTTTTTTATTAAATTTTTCATTGAAAATAATATATATTATTTTTTCTTATAATTTCAATTCGTAAATAAAATTTAAAAGAAAATTATATCTCATATATAATTTTATTATTATATTAAATAATAAAATTTCTCATTAAATGTGATAATTAATAGTTGATTTATGTTAGATTTTAATGTAATATTTTAATATATTTTTGTATAAATTTTTTTTAAAAAATTGGTAGTTTTCCGAAGATTATTTTTAAAAATGTTAGGCCTAGCCCAATATTAACACAGAAGGTATGGGCTGGCCCAATTTAAGGCCCATGGAAGCAAGAGAGGAAAATGCTGCAAATCTGTGCAGTAGGGTTTATGCAGGGTTTGTTACTTCTTTTCAATTTTGAACTTTTTTCGGTAAGTAGAAACGATGAGAGAAATAAAGCTGCCGTTGAATCAAAACCAAAAGATTAGGCTTCAAGCGGCTCTGCAACTACTTCAATCTTTGCATTTAAAGGCTCAGTCTGATGCTTCTGTCACCGTCGCCGATACTATCCCTATCAGCCTCGAAGAGGGCAATATTCTCAAGTTTCTCTCTTCTCTTAGTTCTTTTATTTTTTTTAATTTTGTTTTTTGGATTTATTTGTTAGGATAAATATGAATATGTTTTGAAGGGGACATGGAACCGCCGAGCGCGACGGAGAATTGGTAGCGACGGTTTGTGGAGTTGTTGAACGTGTTAACATGCTAGTTTATGTACGACCTTTACGCGCCAGGTATTTTCATCATCAACTTTTTACGTTGTTTTTTTTTTTTTTTGGTAGTTGTTAATTGGGCTTTTATTTCGGGCATGATTTCATTTTTGTCAAATTGTGTTCAAGTAATTGAATTACGAAAAATATAAGCTTTTGAAGTCGAAAATGGACTACAATGTAAAGGAAGGGAATTTAACTGAATTCTTATATTTTGAGACTCTTTAATTGGGTAATGGTTGTGACCTTTCTTTTTATTATTATTTTTTTGGATGTAGATACAAACCCGAGATCGGAGACATCATTGTCGGGCGGGTTACGGAGGTAGTATGAAAGTACAGTACTTGGCATTATTGGTGATGATTACTCTTGTCCGTTGGAAAGTTGATTATAACCACTTGTCAATGAACATAATTAATGCTTTTATTGTTCTTTACTGTAAAAAATTGTGTGATTTGTGTAGTGTTTTTATTCGTGGATTTAGAAGATTGATGGATTTGCTGCATTTTAGCATTTATTCAACTTTTGTTTAACCATTTGCTGTTGTCAGGTTGCACAAAAACGGTGGAAATTGGAAATAAATTTCAATCAAGATGCTGTTTTAATGCTGTCGTCAATGAACTTGCCAGATGGTATTCAGGTATCATATGTAATCGTGGCCTATTGTAATTTAATCATTCTAAGACAGATGTTTCTTTAAAATGTGAATCTGCAATTTTTTTTTAACATTTAGCTCTATGCAATGGTATAGTTGAAAGCAGGGCACCGAGAATGCTCTCAAATTAATGTTTGTGCATTCTGTGATTTCATTGTTAGTCAATTTCATTTGACAGATTAATCTAGGCTAGATGTTCATACATTCTGATTGAATTGTTTGCAAATAGCGTTGGATAATGTGCTAGAGTATGTAAAATGTTAATGCTATTGGTCTTTGCCTTTTGAATTGGAGTGAAAGGTTTCAGGGTTATTGTGAAGCGTAATTCCATATATTGATTGATTCATTCAAACATCACTTTTAGACCACATGAATATTTTATTTTTTGGTTATTGAAGGAGCTTGAAATCACATCATCTATCTGCCTGTTCATATCTGATATATTCATTGATTAATTAAAGAAACATAAAATTAGCAGGGTGTATATGGTTGTGATTGAAAGTGAAAAGGACCTCTTAGCTGTTGGGCTACCGATTAGAAATCACCTTAGGTTTGTGCACAAATGTGACGGGTTATGTATTCAGAATTACTTGTTTAATGTTCCTCCCATTATGTTCCGTTGGTTATATATTTATTTCACCTTAAATTTGGATCATCATAGGAATGCGGTCATTGTTGCAAAAGTTTGCCATTAAAACTTTGGACTACAGACAGTAGAAGCTGCATTGCATGAAAGGTTATAGTCCTATGTTCAAGCATTGTTTTGCATGAATTTATTGTTTTTGAATTTTGAATTTCCAAAGCTCGTTCCAATAGCCAGTGACACAAGTGAATTGATTTTCTCTAGCCATCATGGGCTTTCACCTATAAAAGCATGATTATAATCATTATATAGTGTAAAATATCTGCTATTATCAAGTATTTGGTTGCTGTCTTTCTTGACTAAAAATGTGTAGTCTTCATAATTTGATTGCTAGAGGCGGCGAACTGCACTGGATGAACTAAACATGCGAAATGTTTTTGTGGAGAATGACGTTATTTGTGTAAGTTCATGGCCCTATAGTCTCACTTCCTTTTATTCCGACACTGTTTTCAATGATGATATGCTGGGAGAAATTAATAGAAAATGCATTTAATGTGGGCAATGGATTCCTTTATTCCAGGCCGAAGTCCGTAACTTTCAGAATGATGGCAGTTTACAACTACAAGCAAGAAGTCAGAAGTATGGAAAGGTTTGCTATTGTTTTGAACCTCCAATTTCATTTTCCTTTTAAATGTTCAAGCATCGTTTAAGAGCAATACAATCCGTAAATGACTAAAATTGAACAATAGTGCAACTCTTGACGAGTCTAGTTTTACCCATCATAAGCTAAGAGGCAGAGTAAATAAGAAAGAGATAATAGCAACAATGAAATTATCAAGCACCTCGAAAAGAAAAGTTGGGTTAATTAATCTTGAAACGGGAATATGGTGACCCTCTATTATGCTAATGTTATTATCTCTCGATTCTTGAAAGTTTTTTCGGAAATTGTGACTTGATCATTAATCTGAGCCTTGTTTTAATCAGCTAATCTGGTAGCTTTTTTCTTTTTCCGATTACTTGGCATGGGCATGATTCACTTACGGTATTCATGTCTGGCAGCTTGAGAAAGGTCAACTGTTGACGGTTTCTCCCTATCTGGTGAAAAGACAGAACCAGCATTTCCATCATATAGTGGAATATGATGTTGACTTGATACTTGGATCTAATGGGTTTATATGGGTTGGACAACATGTTGATGCTAGAGACAATATGGTAGAAGATAATGTAAACGACACTGAAGACGTAGCAATCAGGTCAAATAAAGCTTCTGAAGACATACCACTAGAGACGAGACAGAATATATGCCGCCTGGCGAATGCTGTGCGTGTTTTGTCAACGTTAGGTTTCATTTTGACCTTAGAAGTGATATTGGAGGCTTTCAACTTGAGTGTCGCAAAGAATCTAGGAATAGAGGAGATGGTTGGGTCAGAATTCCATGTTTTGGTAGCGGAAAAAGAAGCTGACAGGCGTAGTTCATTAACAAAAAGGAAGAGATGATAACGAAAAACCCAAGAGTTTCAGCAATTGAGCCATGTTCGCATACTAAAAGGTGGTCCTCTATTAGCTTGCAGAGGGTAAGAGAATTAATCCAATTAGCGTATTTTTTTTCTGGTTTGGATTAGGTGTGGAAATCATTTATTTGCCAAACCATCAGTGTAGTGGTAACCATTATATTAAGTTTTGAAAATCTCTTTCCAGATTCATACCCCCGTTTTTTTACCTCGTGTGTACTCGAGCATCCATTTCTGAAAAAGAATCTGGCCAAAGCACAAAGTTCCTCTTGAAATCTTCTGGGTTGTTGGGGATTGACCGTCTTGTCAATACGCCAGGCTTCCTGTCACAAATCTTAGCTTCAAATTTCATTGTTTTTGTTGTTAAACATTTGGTATCCGAACATTAAATCATGGCTGTCAACGGGATATGAGTTGGATTTTATTACTATCATAATAGGTAAAGTCCCACTGTTGAGTTTCAGCGCAGCTGCTTTCGTCATTGGTTAAGCTAGAAGAACCCTTCCAATAATTACACATATGGTGGCAGTTTTTTTCGGTATGTTTGTTTTTTTTCAGTTTCCATTTCATGCAGTTTTCGCATTGGGCAACATCTGCATCCAACTGATCACACTGCCCATCTGCATCCAACTGATCACGCTGCCCTGGTGAATTCTGTCAATCATAAGATGATCTACCGTCTATTTATCTTTCATAATTCATCACATGTCAAACGCATGATGGAAACACGATGACATGATCAACAATCATTTGCAAGCAAAAGAAGTGCTTCTATCCATGAAGCATTAAATGATCTCCAAAGTTGAATTACTTACAGAAGATTTTCTTTTCTTTTTTAATATATCAACTGGCCAATTATATTTATAAACAGTTCAGGTGACCACGAACGCAACCCGTTTAACCCGGGGGGGGGGGGGGGGGGGGGGCCCGCCCCCGGGGGTGGGTTTTTAAAAAAGTTAAAAAAAAGCCAATATGGTTTAAAATGTTTTTGTTTTGTTTTTTATTGTCAAAGAAAAAAAAAAAAAA
>CANYBF010067082.1:0-106845 GCA_948192965.1 Dalechampia spathulata
GTGAAATTAAAATATGATATTATAGATGTTTATTTATTTAAAAGAAAGGTAGTTCGTTAAAGTAAAAGAATTGATTTATGTATGTTAATCAATAAATTATGGAAAATAAGTAATTGAATCATGTAATATAATGATAAAGTATATTTTTTGAAGTGTTTGTGATGATAACTATTTTATATTGTGTAAGTTACAGAGAGATCGTGAGTAAGTAATATATACATTTCACAGTTCGGACATAAAAGGTGAGTAATATTGTTACACCCACATTAGAGACCCTAGGAGTTAGATCTTTATGTGTGCATATGCGTAGATGTATGGTAGGATTGCCATACGTATATGATGATGTATGTTGTGAATGAATGTATGCATTGGTGGTTTCATGCTTGTGTGTATTTGTGTTGCTATATATGATTCTATGTGGTTAATTGTGTGTCGTCGCCTTATTTGGAAGCGTGTCTTCTCGGTTGGATGAGGGATGGCTTGTGTATGTGATTGGTATGTGTTATGTTAGGTATAGCCCTTATACTGGTATAGGGGCAGATGTCAGAGCGGAGTGGAGAGAGCGAGTGGAGCGTTAGCGCAACGAGCAAACGGAGCAGAACGACTATATCTGCCCATCAAGGGGAGTTTCATGAGTTGAGGGTTGGGGGTGCGGAGCCCCCGCGGTACGGTAAAGGGGTCTTCTGGTAGTATGTATCAGGTTTGTTAGGCGGTATGGTACATGTTATAGATGTGTTTGGCATGCCAATAGGCATGTTATGCATTTTTGGGGAGTGGACGGGCGTACGGATTGGGCGTACGGTCGTACGAGACAGGGGAGAGGGCGTACGGGCGTACCAAGAGGTGGTACGGCCGGACGCCAACTCGCAGGAAATCAGATTGCTCGCAGGAAATTTTTAGTTTGTCAGGTGAACAGTACCTATACGGGCGTACCAATGGGTGGTACGGCCGTACCACAACTCGCAGGTTTTTGGGTTTTGTCAGACTTTTGGAGTCGGTACGGGCGTACCAATGTCCGTACGGCCGTACGCGACTTTAATATGACTTTTTAAGGGTTAAAACAGAATGGTTTTCTTAAGTTCCTTTCCCCTTTTTCTTAAGCAAACGTCCCTAAACCTTACCAAATATCCTCCTTAGCGATTCTAAGTGTCCCGAACGTAAGAGAACGCGGAATAGAATCTAGATACGATTGGTGATAGGATCATTGGCTTATACGAGAGGTTGCTTGAGTTTGAAGGTATGTGCTAGTTAGTGCTAGTTTTATGTGTTAAGCCACTTACGGCTTGTTTCTAACTGCCATAAGACGTAAACTACGTCTAGGCTTATGATTTTGATAGGAATGCTATCATTTGGCTATGTTATGTGATGGATATTGATTGTGATGCTTGTAATATTATGTTTTCCTCGCCGAATGTTATGTTTGATGCCCCATTTGCTTATTTCGAGGGGTAAATGAATGGATGATAGAATCATATGCATAAGGATGATGGATGAATGGTGAAAGAGTGAAAAGAAAATGAGAAATGAGGGCAGAGCTCAGCTCTGGGCACACTGGATCAATTATGAATGGGATTCCTTCGGGAATCATTATATAAATATTCTCTTAAGATGGGAGATGGATATAGACTGCAGGGCACTCAGATAAATGGCCGCCTACGGGCGATGAGTACCGGTACCTATCGGGATCTAGTGTGTGCGAAAGGAATGTGTACATTACAGGAAAACAAGAGTGAATGAGAGAAAGATGAATGAGGAAGAATATCGGGAGCATTTGCATTGCATTGTTGCATGATATGTGAAATGCTCTGTTATGATATGTAAGATGTATGACTACATGTTGTATTACTGTTTATATGTGTTTCTAGCACCACTGAGTTTATCTCAGCGTTTGTCATTTGATGAACGTAGGTTCAGAGCCCTCGGGGGAGCGATCAGAGAAGGAATAGAGGTCGTCAGCTGAGACGGACCGATCTCATTTTGGTACGGGACTTCTGCAGCATACTCCAGCTCCTGTCTGGATTATGTAGCTAGGGTGGCAGTAGTCTAGTCATGTATTTAGTTGTACAGCTTTTGGTGGTTTTGTATATACACTCACTGTTTGTATAACGGTTTTTATATTTATGAAATACAGTATGATTTGCATGCGTTTGGGTGTATGTTAAATGGATCCCGGGTAATAGTATGTGCATCACGTTGTTCCCGCCGCACAACCACCATTAGGCTTAGAGTGTGTCCCCATACGACGTTCATGCGAGGTATCTCTGGCGGTGCAGGCACTGGTCTTCTTCTGGGGGGCCGCTGTCTGTGTCGCGGGAGCATGTCCTCCTGGGTATGGGCCGGGTATGACAATATTATATGAGTAGTATTGTATTATTAATAAGTTATGTATTAATTATTATTATTATTATTATTATTATTATTATAATACAATATTACTAATAATTAATAATATTAGTAAATAAAATAAAATAAATATATTATAATGATGAAAAAATGATTATATATAATAATTATTATTATTTGATAATATTATTAATTATTATAATATTGTATTATATTATATGAATTTAATATTAATAATAATAAAATTATTAATTAATAATAACTTTAATATTGTATTATATTAATAATTATTATTATAATATTAAAATTAAAATTAAAATTATTTATTATTATTATTATTATTTATTATTATTATTAGTGGTAGGGGGAGGGGAGGGGAGGGGTGTGGCTGGGGGAAGGGCGGGGGAAATGGAACTTGCCGCTGGTAAAATCAACGACCAAATTTAAATTTTGACTACCATATCATTTAAATTATGATACGTCATTGGCCACTAATTAAAGTGGTGGCCAACCTCAAATTCATACTAAACTGAGAATTTTGTTAAAATTTACACTAAACAAAGAAATTTTAAAATTATTTACACCAAAATTTTAAAATTATTTACACCAAAAGGGAAATTGACCGCATCAAGTATCTATTTACATATATTACAAACACATTCTTTAAGTTTATCTTAGTTGGCATTTTAGTCCCTATATTTGTAATATTGTCAAATTTAGTCCTTTATTTACGTGATTTTGTCTCATTTTACTTTTTATCAAAAATAAATTTTACAGTATATTATTGTATTTTACGGGGGAAGGTAGGCTTCGATGATACAATCAGGCTGTGAAGAAGCGGCAGAAGAAGAAGAACTAGCGAGAAAGATAACCGATTTGGAAATGGCGTCAAACGCAGCGGTGCCGTTTTGGAGAGCAGCAGGAATGACATACATAACCTATTCAAACATATGCGCTAATCTTGTTAGGAATTGCCTCAAAGAGCCTCAAAAGACTGAAGCCCTCAGTCGCGAGAAAGTTCATTTCTCTGTCTCTAAATGGGTTGATGGCAAGCCTCAGAAACCCAGTACGATTCTATACCCTGATCTCTTTCTAGATCTCAGATTTCTGCTCAATTTGCTTTCCCGGTTTTGTGTTGTTGATTTCTTGCATTTTGATTTTGTTGTGTTGTCCATTCAGAAAAGAAGTACCTTTTTTTCTGGGTATTATTTGTGCAAATTTCCCATTAGAGGATAACAGTTTTAGGAATAAGTGTGTAGGTGTGCATATATTTTCATACTTTTTCTGCAGCAGTTTATAGGATTAATGTAAGGCTGAGGATCAATTTTAAAATTTTGGTGCTTGCAAACGTTGTGATTATAAGTTTAAACCCTTATTTCAAAATCCATTATTTTTGTATATCTATTTATCAGTTTGCTTTTTGAAGGTCCTGTTTTTATAAAAATTAGGAATTTTATTTTAAATTTTTCATTAATTTGTTTTCTGTCTGAAGGGTGTTTTGACGCCATTGGAGTAGAAATTTTGGTAATCTGGTTTATTGTTTATCAAATATATATATATATATATATATATATATATATATACATATATTAGTAATTTTAAGAATAAACGTGTCTAAGTTTAGGCTTTTTTGTAAGCTGCAAAATGGTTGTTTGAGCTTGACCGTAAACTGCACAAAGGTCACGGGTTTGGAATGTAGAATAAACTGCATTTTATGGATGCCAAACTGAAAGATTTTTATTGTTTAAACCACAATGTTGCTTAACTTGCTAGCATTGCAGAAAGATGATTAGCTACTTAACCAAATTTTGATCATGTAATTGGTCATTACACTAAAGTATTGTTCAGTTTTAATGATCTGAGGTTTGGTCTTATTGCTGTTTCTGAAGTTGTGATTTTTACCTTTTCTTTTTTTTGTATGCATAAGCATGATACAATAATTAAAAGCTGCAATACAATTTTGAGGCAATCCGTAACTTTTCAAAAAAAAAATCTCTGAAAACTGTTGCCTACGCTCAGCTACTATGGTAATCTGCTAGCGGCACATGAATGAGATCAATGATACTGGCATCTAAAAATGTATGTTTTAGATGCCTTTTCCTTGTATCTTAGTTTTTGTTTTTTTGTTTGCATATTCTTTGCATAGATCTTCTGAATAAAATTCTTGGCGTCCATAAGCCCCTAGGATTAGTACTTATGAAAGAGGGCTAATCAGAAAAAACCAACTATCCAAGGGATGCCTCAGTTAAATGGTCTATGGTCATTTTCATGCAAAAGAGACGCCCTTTAGTGGTGTTCGAGCAGAATCCTGAGATGGGTTTTTCTTTCATATTTCTCTTTACGTGCATGTTTATGCCCAATAACTTATGAGAGGTTATGTAATAAAGATAATGACGATGAATATGATGATATGATCAACTAGGGTAGATGTAATTGAATTATTGGCTTGTGGTACCATGATGATTTATTTGCGTAGCGAACAACTATTTGTTGCTTTTTCTGTGATTTTCTTCTGATTAAATGATTTGTGGGATTTGTGACAGCCATTCGATCGGATACACCTGAAGATTAAGGTGTGAAGTTTGGTGTTTTCAGTGCATTGAGGAAGGGATGGTCGCATAGAATAGAGTTTTTCATCTGCGCGTGTCTGGTGGAGTGGATTTTGTCGGGCATGGGATGTCTGAAAGACAGAAGGTCATTTTTTTGGTTTGGTATCAATCTCATAATAATGGAACTGATATTGGTCTGGTGATCCTTGCCAACTTTAAAGGCAATTGATCTTTATTATGGTATGACTGCATTTCGTAACTGGTTTCTGCAAGTTGGTCGAATGGATGTTTGGATTTAGATCCTTTGGTCGACATTGAATTTATAATAATACAACAAGTGCTTGTCAATTTTAAAAATTCATCTCAATCTTCATAGGTTAAATCTTATATCCAAATTTGAAGAATTACTGTTGACACGTGTAATTATGTCCAAATAAATCCTTGATATATATCAAATTAATTAGTTAATCGAGAAATTTGATACATCAAATGCATGTATAAATGCATATAAATACAAGTGTAACAAACTTAAGTCCTATACAAAATTCTACTTTCCTCATTACCAAGTCTCGTATTTCAGTATAATGCAAGTGTATTATTCACATAGGGCCAAAGAAAGGGCGGGACTTGCGCCATGGCTCCGCTATTCAGACGACATGGGAATGTAGTCGGAAGATAAAAAAAACCAACTTACATGCCATGACATTCAACCACCGGTCTTGATTACCTTATCCAAGAAAAAGGCTTGAGAAAGTAACCTTGTCCTTTACGTTGGCCGGGAAAAGCTTGCATTTGCCTCGAATTTCCGGGGTTCTCCATTAACAAAGTTGATGAAACTCCTCTAGAACCTGACAGGCAATCCATAGTTGTGGAAAGTCCTGATTGTCCCATCCGGCTAAAGCCAATGACAGTCCTCTGGAACCTGATAGGCAATCCGTCGTTGTGGAAAGTCCTGGTTTTTCCGTACCATCCTGCTAAGTCAATGACACTCCTCTAGAACCTGACGGGCAATCCATAGTTTTGGAAAGTCCTGATTGTTCCATCCCGTCCTGCTGTAACGATCACGAGTCCCCATGCATCTGGCAGGGAAGGGCGAGCATTGGCAGTAAGGAGCTGTGGCTGCTGGTAGCGAAGATTTTCATTGTGATGAGCCTGGCATTGTTCTTCTGGAATCGCTTCGTCAGAATGAAGAAGAATTTCCTCGGGCCAAGTTGCAGATCTCCCTCTACATGGACCATCTATGAAGATCCAGCTGCCAAAAGAGAAATATTCCGAATGTCTTCTCCACGAAGCACCATCCTCTGCCGGAAATCTACCACGAACGATGTCACTATTCAGCTCTGATGTCATTCCTAACCAAGGTACGGCAACGGAGACACCTTCCGAGTGGAAAAACTCGCAGGATCTGGAAGATTTTTTGCTTTTAGATGATGTGGTGGGTAATTTATCATAATCCCAGATATAAACACAATAGTCATCTCCAATTGATATTATATGTCTTCCAGTTGAAGTAAATGAAGCCGACATCTGGCTCCCAGAATTTGGTAGACCTGTAATAATGTTAAAATCAGGCTTTCAGGATAATTCCACCACTTTGACTAAAACAAAATAAAAGCTAATAGTATAAAACTTTATGAATTGATAAGACATGCATTACAATTCATAAATAGATGTTACAAAGGTTATGCTAATGACTTAGATGCCACAATGGTATATAATGTATAAAATATAATCAAATTATATTTTTAAGACCAAGAGATCATACTTTGTAATTTGCAGGACAAATTATCTAAATCTAAAGCAGAGAATGAATCATGACAGATCAACCACCAACACACGGATTCTGAAGCTCACCTTTATATTTATGAACAATGTCAACCCCATCAAGTATACGAAGTTTGGAATCTTGAGAAGAGATCATGACTCTTTGAGGAGTTTCTCGAGGAAACTGCGAGTTGGGTTGAAACCAAATGTTAGTAATGATGAACTAGTTTCTGTAAGATCAACCAGAAAGAGCATCCGGGGAGAAACCTGTATGCCAGTAATTTTGTTGCCTGTTCTCTTCTTTTTTCCATGAATACGGATCTCTGCTCCAAGTTGCAGACCATTTCCTGCTCCACCAAACCCAATTTAGGCGATCTTCAAAAATAAATAATTTCAAACTATCAATGTAGAAGAAGCTTGTACCTGATGATTCATAGAAGCGACAAGTGCCTATAATAGAACCAACTACAAATCCCTGCATGGTTGGAAGAATACAGTAAAGTTAGCATCGTGTGAAATTTATGAATTGGAGGAAGAAATGTCGACAAACCAGAGGCTTACCTTCCCATCTGGCTGGTAGCATATGGCAGATGTTACATCATGTGAATCGACCCAGTCAACGACTCGTTTATCCGATATCCCCCATATTCGAACTATTCCATCAATGGAACCACTAATGAAATAGTTTTCATTGAGTGGGTTGAATTGGATGCATGTCACTGTTAACGTTCAATGAAGTTTAGACAATTCTACTCAGAATAATAAATTGTGAAGGCTTATGGTTTGCCCATAACATGATACAATAAGAGAATATAGCATTAAGGATAGGTCTTCTAAGATTTACCAAAACTAGAATGGCGAAAAACACCGAGGCAATGATCACATCCCACTTTCCATAGCCGAACAGTTTTGTCCTCGGATGAAGAAAGAAGACACTGCAACAAGAATTTTCAGGTTAGCTTCATAGTTTAAACATAACTCAAAGCTATTACAATCATTTAAAAATCATGTAAAAGGATTGTCTCACATTAGAAGTGGACCACGCCAAGTCTAAAACATCTCTAGAATGGGCATAAAATTCATGCACCGGTGTCTCTTCTACTTGAAATATCTTCTCGGGAATGACAACAGAGCCACGGCTCATCTTCTTCTTACACTTGCGCTTTCTCAAACCGTTACTAAAACCGTCTTCGGATGCAAATGACTCGGAAGCTACATTTCCTGATGTAACATGCCAAATGCGTACGACACCATCTTCGCCACCGGTTGCCAAATACTGACCATCTGGACTAAACTTCATACTCCAAATAAACCCTTTGTGAGCTTGAAGTTCTTGTCCCTCATAAACACCTGTAAATCCAATGCTCCTTTTCCTGTTATGCTTCACCTTCACTCTATTTAGTTTCTGTTTATCAGTGTTCAGCTTTGATATCTTACCTACAGATGAACTTTCTCTTTGTTTTCTCTTCTGTACAAAGAATCTCCACCAACTCTTCACTTTCTTCTTTGCATGATCAAAAGTTTTACATTCTTCAACATCATTATTCACACATTCTATCACAGAAATGAAAGATCCAAAATCCTCACTTCCACAAAGTAGATTTGGTTCGTACAACTGGTCTTGCTCCATATCGTCAAACATAGAATTTTCCTGGGAACTTGTTTCCCTATCAGAAAAGACGGAACTTTTCTCTTCTTCCAGATGTTCACAAAAAGCTGAAGAACTTGATACTGCCCCACTACACTCACTGATCCTTGCCAAGCCTGTAATACTCTTAGATAACTTTTCCGTAAAACCTATTGCAGAAAAAAAATTCTGACGTCTTTCTTTCACACTTTTGGGCTCATTCAACCAAATTTCATTCTCCTTGGTTATTATGATTTCCTCAAATGACAAGCTATCCAAAGAATCAAAGAACAAATCATTCTCTCCCTCGTCAAAATTCAGCATGTCTTAAGGTAGTTAAGAATTGTATTCCGCATCAAAACCATTGTAATACTCCATTTCTGTCAGTAATCCAGACTATATATATACACCCGCAAAGACCACAATTCATGGACCGAGTTTTGCTATCTATATAATGCAAAATAACCGAAAGATACTGCCTCAAACTGAATATACAAATCAAATAACAGGGGACAAGTACTAAGAACCAACACTAATCTCCACAAACCCACCAATTAGTTATTGCCAGAACAACTGTATAAACATGCTTTAATACTGGCTAACATAAAATAATGGATCCCATAACTGAATATAATATAATTAACAAGCCTCAAACTCCGGACGGAAATTTACATCAATCGTAATATAATAATGAAAGAAACATAACATACCATAAAGCTTCTACTAGCACCTTGGTTTCCATGCAAAGCAAAGACAAAAACCAATAAAAAAAATACAAAGATTATCACCGACTCGCCCTTTGATTAAGGCTTGTGTAGCAAATCAAAGGGTCAACAAATCAAATAATTAACACGGTCACACCTTTGAGCACGTTAAAAATAAACAAAAGTCATAAACTTTAAAGCCCTACACTATTATTAGTATTATATCCTTCCCATCAAACCCAAAGCTCTTAGCTTTAAAACATTTTCCACTTCTTTTACGTACATGCATTGAACCCAGTTGTCAACTTATAAAGAGAGAAGAGAAAATGGCGGAGATAAGAAAGTTGCACTTCGCATAAGGTAGAATTGAAGCCAATAAACAAAGCTAATTAAATGTCAAATAACCGTTGGTGAAGAGGGTCCTCGGTATCTGGTGTATTGAGCTAAAATTAAGACTCACAATTTAGCTCTTCCAAAATAAGCTTGATAACTGGAGAGAATGGCCCAGGATTCTAGAACAAGAGACTTTATGGTTGAGAAAGATGGTAGCTTTAAGTTTTGTGGGATGTAGTTTTAGCCAACTGTTACTCGCTTCGTTGGTTACAACCATGATGATGATTCTGCGGCATACAGCCAGCAGCTCTTTCTCTCTTTAAAACTATTAGTTAAAGTCTTGAGAAAATCATTAGAAAGAAGCAAAGATTACTAGCAAATATCAAATCTTTTCACGAAAATTCTTCAAGAATACATTAACATTAATGTCCTTTTTAAATATTTTTATAACATCATCAAACTTTACAAAATCAAATAAATTTAATAGAAGTTTAACATAGAATTAAAACGTTTCCATATAATCAACTCAAAACTGGTAAAAGACAACTTTCTTGAGAGCTCAAAGTTTGCCAAGGCAATTTCGCTCGTAAAGGATTTCTTTTATTTCATGAAAAGGGGATGCTGTTTAAAACCGGGTGGCTAAATCTGTCTTGTCTGATATTTCTCCTGCTTGTTGGGATGTTTTCGGCATCTCATCATGATAACCAAAACAAGGGACTTTCAGAGGTGATCGAAACTTAGCTGCTTTTTTTTTTTTTTTTTTTTTTTGTTGATTGAAACTTTACAAGAGGAACCATTTTATTACTTGGTTTCTCATAGGATGGATACTCTTTGTTGTATATTGAAGGTTTGATTGTATTTGAAGCTTAGGTTTGGCAAATTTCGTCATATTTGTCTATGTTTTGTAAATAAACAAGCAAGGATGAGCATGAAGGAGACAATGTATAGTAAATGAAGGTTTCCTTTGAAGCTACAATCTATGCGGAGAGTTATTCAGTAATTTGGTTTTTTATTGGGTTTTTTTTTTTTGGGTTAATGCAACGATCTATGCATGAAAGAAAATAAAGAGAAAATAATTATAATAAAGTCCATTTTAATAATTTTATCTGTAAAATGGCCATGGTGTATTATTACATTAGATTCATATCTAATTGAAATTATAATTAGCAATTAATTAATTATTTAATTTTTAATAGTATTATTTGAAAAATGATGTTCTCATTCTACTAAGTATTTCATTAACCTCATTAATACCTCAATATTTATATATTGTCTCAATTACATCCTTTACTTCCTTGCATTATTATAAGTCAGTATCAAATAGCTATTGTCAAAAGAAAAATGATCTCAAGAGATGAATAGAGACAACCTCACGGATATGAAGCATATAACTCTAAAATATAAATAGAACTAGCCATATATGTGGCCAAAGCCAAAGCCATATTCGATAATCATACATGCAACCATTAACGTCATGAATGAAATAGAAAAATAAGTTCAGATGGCCCCAAACAATGACCTGCTTTATTAGCTAATATGTCTGTCACAATGGAACCCAAAATTTTATGCAGGCCTTGAAGAACATGTCATAGTTTTTTTATAAAACATTTTAAGATTATTCACTTTATAAAATCGAACAATATGTTGAATTATAATAATATTTAAAATTGTCAATTAATTTGTATGATTAATAAAAAAAATTTTAGAATTTTTATAATTAGCTAATTAAGGGAAATAAATTTCGGACATTTCATTCCAAAGGCAAACATTAGTGATATAAAAATCTTAGTTTACAAATAAGTGATTCACATTGTAGTTTTAATTTAATTTATCAAATAATCCTATTAAAAACGTAATTAGTTAATAATTGTAGTTTCAATTAGATATGAATCTAATGTAATAATTTAAAAAATGAAAAATTACAAGACTGCATTTGTTTTTAACTTTTCTTTCAATAATGCCATTGCCATTTTCAGCCAGCGGAGAGTTATTCAATATAATGATTTGGTTTTTGTTTGTCGTTGTACTTATTTTATGCATGAAAGAAATTAATTATACTAAAGCCCATTTTAATAATTGTGTATTGATTATATACCGGTTTTATACGATCTTATATCATTTATAAGGCAAAAAACATGTAAACAAAATAAGTGAAAATATACATTCCAATAATCATCCAACAAACATCGAAGAAACAGTGCACGAAGCATTTACAAAGGTATGCATAAAAGTGATATAAGATTGTTCAACACTCAAACGTGATAACCTTTAAATCCCTTATTCATGTTAAAATTTCTTATATTTAAATATAATTTTAATTTTTGTTAAGATTTTCTAGACATTCCAATAAATAAATAAAAAAAGCGCAAGATGTTGTATGTTAATACTTACCATGCCAAGAATGAAGAATGCGAGAGAAGCCGTATTTGTTTAGAGATATTTTCCCTGCAGTTGAGACAGCAATTTGGTTCTTAGATCGGAACAAACAGTCAAACGATATGATGTTTTACATTGCTAACAGAAAAAATGCGAAAGAAAAATAAGAGGGTGGATTGGAAGGAAGCATCAGGCAACAGCATTTACCGTGCTCTCAGGTGTCATGAATCTTGACTGACGGAAGGGAAGCAGAACCGGTTAACGAAAAGCCGTAGATTGAATAGAGAAAGAAGGGCTAATGCACCGAGTTCAACTGCTCAATTGACGCGGAGAAGCTAAGCTTTTCCCATGCTGTTAAGAAGCTGAAAGAGAATGGGCATGGGCATCCTCACTGACGCTTATTTAGTTGTTCGGGATCTGAATTCCCATTAGAGAAGACGAGAGTCAGGGGTCTGGCATCCTCACTTTTTTCATGTTATCATTCTTATTTTGAGCCTCATATTCATTTATATGTATACAAAAAAAAAACAATGCTTTTAAATATTGATAAAGAGATTATTCATTTAATGCAACTAATGAACAACAAAATCAACAATAATGAAAAGTTAGTTGGCAGTTAGATTGTAAATTAGGGAATGTGGTCCATATAGGATGAATGTAATTTAAAAGGATAATTATGGGTCAATTCAAGTAGTTTGACATGAAAATATTCACATGATATAATTAACCTAAAAACTACATACTTTTTTAAAGAATTAATAGGTCAAAATTTAGTATTGAAGCAATAACAACAAAAATAACATTTAGTATCATTTTATTTATATGAAATCATTTTATATTAAATGTAGATATATATTTTTATTTGAGATATATTTTAAATATTATTATTTTTTCAGAAAATCTAAACCATGTCATTAATATTTCAAAAAATATATATTTTTGATTCTTTCTATCAAAATAATGTCTTGAAATTTCATAATCTATACAACAATTTAATATTGTAAAATTCAATATAAACATATTATTGTATCATTTATAAATAAATAAATAATTAATTAATTAAAAAATTAATATTAATATACAATACAAATAATTAAATGAATACACAACTTTCTCATTTTGTTATTTACTTTGCTAAAGAGCATCATGACTCACACCACCTATATACCATTTCTTCTTCCTCTACTCAAATTGTTCTAAGGTTTGATTCTTGACAATTTTATAAGATTAATTTATTAATAATTATGCAAATAATAACAAAATCATAAATATAAAAATTATAGATTTAAGAAAAATAGAAAGAAAGGTGGTATGATATGAGAATTTCTAAATTTGATACGTCTAAATAAAGAAAGTATTATATATTTTAATATATTTTAGACATTTATGAGTATTAATTGCAGAAGAGTTAGTTATCATAATTATTGGATATTCAATTTTTTGTAAATTATATATAAAAATAAAATATATATCTTATAAATTGCATACAGCCGTGAAACATGTGGAAAAGAATGGTGATGTCACCAATGGTAATTTTACCAATAGAAGAATGGCCAATGCTCTGTCTCTCTAATGTTCAAACCTCAGGTCAACTTGAAAAATTTTCTGTTCTAACCGTAATAATTCAATATTCAGCTACCTAATGCTGCTATTACTCCCCTCAGAACCACTGAACCCCAGCCAAACACCACCGCAACCTGGGGCTTCAGCCCCCTTCCCAGGTACTAATCTCACCTTTGCCAATACTCCCCAAGGGGCTTTCCCCTGTTTCAGCTCTGCATGTTAGTCCCTCCTGATTTCTTCCAGCTCCCTAATATACCATCAATGAGCTTGTCAGAGTCATCATCACCGGGAACTGCAACAAAAGAATACATCTTTTGAGCTCTCTGTTTTGGACCATAATTTCGAGAGCAAGTACCATGTTTACTACCTCGTCCAGATGGCTGCTGTAGACAATTTTCATAACTATTCACCGTATTTTGTGGTTTTTCTGATTTTTCCTTCTTGTTCACACCATCCTCGCTGCCGTACCAATTATCAAGGATTTGAAGTAATGAGCTGTCCTTAGCGTTATCTCTCGACTTCGATTGCCCTTCTGGTAATAAGGCCGAGGGCTCCCCATCAGAATCAGAAAATTCACCGTCTGAGACAGAAGGCTCGTAATGTGGGCGTGTGCATTTTTCTTCTTGTTTCTTTCTTCCAGAATCCGATTTGTCAACAGGACCGAGTTCCTCCCAAGTGGAGTCTGATTCATCACCGTTGGATGCATCCCATACTTCACCACCTAAAGCTGTTGATGTACAACTGATATTACTTTCTTGGATATTGGGGACATCACTCTCCTGAATCGAGCACTTGACAGCTTTACTAGAAGGTATAATATAAGAGGATTGGACTTCCACACCAGGCATTATTTTCAGCAAGGACTGCAATTTTCGGTATCCGAGTTTCTGTAAATCAAGATGATATCCATATTTCTCAAGGAAAAGACATTTAAAATTCCTAATGTCATATCCGTCTGGAAATTCCTTCAATAGCTCCTTCACAAGCTTTTGACAGTCGATTAATGTCTGCTTTCTAGACTTTTCAAAGGGTTTACAGCTAACTGGTTGAGGAACTCCAGCACGAGAGATATTCGAAATTCTTCCCATTCTTTCATCACCATCACATTCTGCTTGTCTCTTTGATCTGGACTGTAACTTTGTGCCCACGAAGATGGATCTCAATCCATTTGAAGCACGAGAAACACCCGAGGAAGTTTCTTTTGCAAAAGATCGTGCAAGATTAAAAGGTGGAACATCAGAGGGATGTTCTTCTACCCATTTCTTCTCGGATATCAATATACCAACCAACTGAAGGGTGTCGCTTTCAGGAAGAGATCTTAGAGCCGAAGGTCCATCGTTCTGCAGGTTCCTAGCCAACTGTCGTCTGACAGATCAGAGATAAAGGAAGAATAAGCATAACAAATTGGATGCATTTGTAATTTTGCTCTAACATCATAATCATTATGTTATGTTTCAACTTCAACTTTCAACTAATATCGCCTACCGACTTCATGAAATTTCAAATAATATTCTGTGATAGCAGCCATAGAACATAAATAAAATCATGAACTTAAACCTGAGTGTTTTCTACAGGATACTGTCATGAATTCTTTTGAGTAACCTTCTGTTACACCTATTCTTGATCTTTCTACAGCAGGTGATGAATCATGAATTATGTTCAATGATCCTGTTAAAACGTTTCACATCAGCTTCATATCCCCTCAATGGTCAAAGCAGCTCCCATCCCACCAAACAAGATTATGGCAAGGCATTGCTTGCGCTTAAGTGAAAGAGACTTGGATTAAATTATCACCATCAGCTTATGAATCTAGAGCATAAGATAAAAATATAACTTGCAGTATAACCTAGAAATTTTCCATAAACTCAAACAGATATGAAAATGGAAAGTACAAACACTTCATTGGTGATAAAAAGCTGCAATCTTTCATAAACTTATAGAAGAGTAAACCAACAAGAAAGTGTAAAGTAAAACATAATGAAGCAGGAAAAATCATGAACCTGGTCCTAGATTGTGATACAAGCGATTGTCCATCTGAATTAAGAAAAGATTCCAAGTCACTCCAAAAAGAATCATCATCAATCAATTCATTAAGCCGAGGGCAATTGTTGATCTGCTTGCTTTCTCCACTAGGTTGATCAGCCAATGAATTAGATGTTGCACCATTTCCCCAAAATAATTTCCTAATTAGATTAATAAAACCATTTCTTTTTTCAGATTGTTCAGAACTTGCTGAAGTTTCTTTCTCTGAAGTGGCTGCACTATCGGACAAGGAATGTGATTTGGAAAGTGTTCGACTATTTTCTGGTTGAGGAGGCTGGGAAAATTTCTCAGCTTCTTTCTTTTCGAGGCTCTCTCTTTCCAGGGTGTTCGCACTTTTTCTTTCTGAGTCATTTCGAGAAATATAAGATTCTTGCGGAAGTTCATAGCCTTTTATCCTAGAACTATCATCAATACCGCTAAACCATTTTCTCCAGATTTTCTTGAGAAAACCCACTTCCAATTCAGCATCATGTTCTTTCACAGGAAGCAGAATTTCCCCAGCTACATGTGCGTTAATCACTTCTGCATTCTTTTCACCAATTGAACGAGGTTCGCTGGTTTCTTGTTCAGGCTGCTCAATATCCATTTTGACTGCCTTCTCAACAGAATGAGGGGACTCTGGTAATTTTATTGCAGATCCTTCGGTACTAGACTTAGCATATAAAGGAATTGAATGTTTCTGATCCCCTGATGTAGAAATAGGTGATTTCTCACTCTTTGACTTTATGGATTGAGCAGCATTTTGGTCTACTTCACCCATTACAGGACTTATAGAATTGCAAGGATTGGGCTTAAATGGCTCAGGTTGTGTATTGACACCAAGTGCAAAAAGCTGGCCCTCATTGGTGCTTTGAAGCTTCAAAATGTTTCGCATGGATGCCAAAAGATGGGAGAACTTTTTATATCCGTAGAAGTCTTTATCAATGCCTACATTACTTTTTCCCAACTCTGACCGAAGTTCAGCAAGATTGAGTCCTTTAGGGTACAAACTCAATATATCACGAATCTGCTTTACAACTGCTTTTGGGATCGGTCGTACCTTCATCTCTGAAGTAGCTTCAGTCAGCTCCTCCTTCTGTGAAGATTTTGCCTGCTCATCTAGGAAGGGGTCTTCAAGAGGAACCTTATAATAACCATACCACGAACCATAAGGGCCATCAGGGGGTTGGTTAAAAACCTTGCCAGTTAGGCTTTCTCCTTTAACCAGAGTATTCCAACGCCACATGATGCTCGCTGCACTGCATAATACACTAGAAGCAGAGTCTGTACTTGCAAGCAATATATTGTAATTGCTCATCCTTAGTCGGTGTAACACGCCAGCAAAGTCCCTGTCGCCTGAAATGAGAAAAAGATGCGCAGGTGGTGGATTTTGAGAAATCCAATACAAAAGATCAACGAGAAGAGACCTATCTGCGCTGTTCTTTCCGCCTGCATTAGCAGAAAAATTCCAAATATGAGAAAATTATGGAAACGGTTAATTCTTTTAATTATTGAAAGGTAAACTAAAACTAATCAAGTTCAACCAAGATGGTCCAACATGAAATTAATACTTCTTTACATTCTTCTAGCAAACATTTAACAGCATCAGATGAAAGAGACTACTAAGGCTTTGTTTGGGAGAAGGATTCCTATGGTAAGGTAAGGTAAAGTACAAGTTGAAGGGGAAGGTAAGGGTTTATAAAGGTTTGAAAGGGAACCTTGAAAACCTCCAGATTTTTAATCCTCCAAATTGGAATGTTTTGGAGGGTTTAGAGGTAGATAGTATATAATATACCAATCAAACCTTACTTTAATTATTTCTATCCATATTGACAATTATTTCATTTTCGTAAATATACATATTATTTCAAAGGATTATCTCCCATGAAATTCTACAAGCATTCCCTTCTCTTCACCAAGCTTTAAAAGTCATCGCAATTCAAATGCCATTCAGGTGCCTTCTAAATGTAAATAAATAAAGCCACCAGGGCACCAAGATAACCTTTCAATTTGCAGGAAATTATGTAATCCATAAAATCATGACTAAAAAATATTTGGAATCTAGTTCGATTTCAGCTTTCTATCCAGCCATTATAATTGGATCCATGCAAGTGCAATGAATATCTGAATTCCGGCCTAAGAGTGGATGATCATTGGAAAACATATAAAAAAAAAAGAATGACAAAAGGAAATTCAAAGCCTTTCTATCAAACTAACAATTAAAAGTACACATAAATCGATTAAATAAAAGAATTTTTACACAAACCCTGAGGAACATGAGCAAGGTTGATTCCAGTAGCTGAAAGAGCTTCTTGATTAGCCCTGGAAAGCTGATAAACGTCACCGAATGCAGTAATTTGAATAGGGCCTTTAATCCCATTAGCCCTAACAGCGGCTGTGATGGTTGGAGCTACCTGAAACACTTTAACTCCAGCAGGCAAACTGCAGTTCTCAAAATCCCACCAAACAGAAACTTTCACATTTCTCGACTCTTCCTCGAGATGGTGCCGCCTCGACGTGTGAAATCCCTGGGAGCGGAGAGGACAAGAGGGCGGAGAAGTACAGAAGTGAGAGACAATTATCGAGAAAAAGGGGAATGGTGAAGAAGAAGAAGAAAAACAAGAAGAAGATGATGATACTGATGAGGGGGATAGAAATAAGAGGGTTTTTGAAGAATAGGACGAAATGGGTTTAAGAGAATTCATGGTTTAGGATTTAGAATCGGGAATTTGGGTTCTATTTCTTCATGGTAGAAAAAAATGGAGGAACGTGGCAACTGCGGAGATGGCAGAACAAGGAAATAAATGAAGCAAATTGTGGGGGGAGAGAAGATGCTAGTTAAACCCTTGGTAAAGCCCTAGTGCACGTGCACTGCACCTGCTTAAGATCTATCAGTTGTCTTTTAACAAAATTTTGGTACCTAAACAGGATTACGCAAAGTTACTTGTATCGCTCCATCAAGCATGTGATGTCTCGAACTACATCCAAATTCTATTAACTTCTCAACACATTTCACAGCATCAACATTATTATCATTATACTTTAATAATATGAAATATCATGGTATAATATAAAAATTGAGATTGAATTTTATTTACATATATATATTTATTTTATTTATATTAAATTTATAATAATTGCTATTTGATATATTTATTTATATTTTTAATCCTATTCAAAACTTTATAGTTTTTGATAGTTTTAATTAATATTCCTTTATATTTAAAATAATTTAACTTGTAACTCCATGTTAGTAAGATTTTTATATGATAATTTGATGATTATCCTCTGTGTCATTTTTACAAAAAATTGAGCAAATCCATTGTTTTTGGGAAAAAAGAAAAATCGAACCCCACATTTATGCATAATTTTCGTCTTTTTCTTGCTATTTATGAAAATAGTTTATTGGTTAAATACATATTTTAAAATCAATGAACCAAATCAAGATGTTAACCATTAACACTAATAAACTAACAATTACAATCCTCAAGAGAACAGCTAAGGATGCCACAGCGAGAGTAGGAAACTAGAGAAGCATTGGTGTGGGTTCAAATATGAATGATATGATATGATCATGAAAGCCATTAGAATGGAAGAGAATGCAGTACATATTTTCAGTAATTCTTTTTTCCCTTAAATTGAAGCTTCTACAGTATAAATACTACAAAGTTACAACAATCCACGTCTGCAAAACAAAACCCTTTTCTTTGATTACTATATAAATTCCTCCATCAGCAGCAAAGTGTTGTTGTCTACAACAATTAGCAGATATCACAATTTCAGGCGTGGGACTTGATAACTTATGACTTCGAAAACACTTGATCTGATGCCTTGTTCAGGTTTTCCTGTTCAACTTTCACATTTGGCTCATCTATTTGCATCGGAATGATATCTAAAGCCTACAAGCGCCAGGGTATCAAGTTACAACGAAACAGATCTTTTGACAGACTGCATTTTTCAGAGTGATCAAGCAATTTAACTTTACCTTTGTAGTGGTGGACTCGTCTGCTTTTGTTTCAAAGGCTCGAACATGCTCAGCCATTCCTTTTTGACTCTCCTGACAAAACCGGAACTACATATTATTAAGCATAATAAAATTACAAACAACGATCTGGGTCATTTTCCAGGAGTGCAAGAATACATGGATAAAGAAAGCACGACATTCTTTTTCATTTTTTTTCCCTTGGCAAAACATGATGCCTATAAAACTCTCTATCGAAGAACAAAATACAAAGATCAAGAAAAAAAAGAAAACCTTTGAACACCTTCGTTATGTATAAAAAAGAAAAAGAGAGGAAAATCAACATCATATTGAAGTTATTGAACATTTCAAATTTGAAGTGAGGAAAAAAAGGTAAAAACTGGCTAACTGTAGAATTGGATGAAGTTTTCATGCCAAATTAAACAAACCTCAATTCTGAAAGGATCGTAATCTAATTTGTTATTAACAGTTAACATTTGGGGCATATAAGAAAATAACCAAACACCTATATGCCTATATCCTAATTTTGAAGATAAAACCTATGATTTGAGAATCCACAGGAAAAGACATTAAAAGCATACCGGATCTTTCGTATCAGCTTCAAGAAGTTCCCTCTTCACTCTGCTTGGTAATGGCTTGCTGCATAGAAGACAAGTTTGGAAAGAGCAGACGGAAAACAAATCAGGGGAAACATTTTCTAGTTCTTTACAGGAAGGAAAAGGGAGCAATATAAAATACCGTTCATCATCCACATCCATGTCAGAATCAGGATCCCATCTCTCATCTGGATCATCCTGATCTTCATCTGCCTGCTTTGGCTCAATCAACCATAAAAGATGAAGTTTATTACATAATACAGAACAATGAAACTAAAGAGGCCCTTAGACTATCAGGAACAGCAAGAAAACCAAAAATAGAAGACTTCCATGGAGCATAACAAACTGGAAAAAAAAAAAAATATCCATCATTCTACCTTTTGATTTCATTGCACTTCACTACGGTCCACTAAACATCTATACAAATTGCAGAGGTAAAAATACTGTAACGAATATACTATACATGCATGAGGTGGCAAATTAGTTGCACTTTACAACTTTATTTCGTTAAGTTAGCTGGTATATGTAGGTAAAACAATCGTAAGGTATCAAATACAAGTCAATACAAGAATTATTTTCTTCCTATTTTCTGCTCTCTCTATTCTCTTCTTTAGTTCTATATTTCCCCTCTAATACCTCCACTTTTCATCATTTTTTCTCATTCTCTGTCCATTATTCAACTCTTGTTATATAATAGGACTTTCCAGTTTTTGCTCAGCCAGTCAAAACGATGCAAAAATTAATGTCAAGATGAATTTAGAAGCAATTGTGTGCGTCACTTGTCACCAAAAAACGATATCATCATTGGATAATACCTATCATAATTTCATCATCATGAATGGTTACTGAATAAATTTTGACAAAACAACGAATTGCTATAAATGAAGCAGCAGCATAAATACCTCTGGAATATCAGTATCAGGCTGTCTCTCTTGGAATGGAACACTGGGTGCATGCTGAAGCTTAGAAAGATAATCAAGAAGCTTGGACCGTATTTCATCAAGTAACTGACGTGAATTTTTATTTTCCATGTTACTAGGAGCAACATGGAGGGTATAATCTGGACCAAAGTATTCATAATACTCATGTTGTGGCATTTTGTCATCAACATCGACTCCAAGTGCAACACCAGTCTGCCTTGCATTAAACAAAGCAATGGGCAATAGATAACATTAAAACTTAACGGAAACTTCCACTGCATAATGTTAATCAACACAAGTTGTTGGTGAGCAGAAATGCGTACCTCATAGCACCAGCAGCGAGCAACATTGCGAATGGTATAACCACCACCACCTAGGAGTAATAATGGCACATTGAAAGATCTCATGAATTTGACACATTCTGCATGGCCTTTGATTGACAGATTGAAGCATCCTAATCTATCCCCAGATAATGAATCAGCCCCACATTGAAGAACCACAGCACCAGGCTTAAAAACTTCCATCACTTTTCCAATTATTGGTTTAAACAGAAAATGATAACTCTCATCATCAATTCCATCATCCAATGGAACATTAAGGGAGTAGTATTTCCCTTTCCCATATCCAATATCACGTATATCTCCAGTACCAGGAAAATAATCTCCAAATTTATGAAATGAAACAGTCATGACTCTATCGGTAGTGTAAAATGCCTCCTCTACCCCATCACCATGGTGAATATCAATATCCACATAAAGAACACGCTGCAAGGCACATAAATGAACACTTAAGAAGAGAATAATTCATATTTAGATAATAGAAGTCATAACTGAAAAAAGAAATGTTCATTGTTCAGTTACAAAAGAAGCTAGGCAGACCACAAATGCAAATAAATTACACTATATTATAAGTTGTATATGATCTTTTGAATTTGAAGTAAATGATAAAGAATATGATGTGGCTGCAGCAGATTCAAAAAGAATTTGCATAATTTTGCAACAGAGACCAGCTAAGATAAATCTGATTCAATTGACCAACTAGTCACACTCTTTCCGTTCTCTAAAGAGTTAAGAGATGCATGCGTTATAAACTCAACTGAAATATATATAAAAAAATTACATATAAATAACTTAAGATTATGAAAAAAGGTATCAACCCCAAAGGTAAGGGTATCTGCCACAGAAGTCACTTCCCGGAGGATATGAGCATGAATGTTGTTCTCCAAAAAAACTAAGACTATACTACTGGCTTTGTGTTCTAATTTCATGGCATTTTATCGGCAACATACAACTGATTGATACTTCACCACGGGCTCATGAAAACAATGGTTTCATTCACACGTCATATTATTTACCATAAAAAAGAGATACAGAGTGTTGAACTATTATGAGACTTGTATTTGCTCAGAAAATGAAAGCAAAAAAATTAAGCAAACGACAAACCTCATGTTGTTTAAGAAGCTCCAAAATTGCAAGGACGATGTCGTTGACATAGCAAAATCCTGAAGCTTCACATTTCTTGGCATGATGGAGACCACCAGCCCAATTAATAGCAATGTCACAAAGACCATGGTTCAACTTTACAGCACCACCAACAGAACCACCAGCATAAGTCTGACAAAAGGAATAAAGGCCATCAAATACAGGGCAATCTTCACCAACATTAAACCGCTTGAGCTGCCGGAGCTGGTCCTGCTGGGTTTCAGGGGTAATACTACGGAGGAAAGCAACATAATCATCGGCATGGAAGCGACAAAGATCCCTATCTCTAGCAGGAAATGGCTTAAGAACCTGCATATGCTGAAGCAAACCATAATGGGCAAGAAGAGCATGTGTCATTCTAATTCTGTGGGGTTTCATTGGGTGGCCTTGTCCATAATAGTAATTTCCAACTTCAGGGTCATAAAAATAGCAAACTTTCCTCTTCACCCCATCAGGACCTGAGGGTAAAGAATTGCCTCCAGTCTCCATAGCTCAACAATCCCTTAAATCTTTCTATCAATTTTCTACCAAAGCATCAATCATTAAACTGCTGCAGTTTCAGTCAGAATAAACAACCCTGACCAGTCAGATTTCTATGCTTGAAATTCCAGAATAATGCAACAAATATATAAAAACACACATCCAAGTTTCGGTCAGAATAAACAACCCTAGCCAGTCAGATATCTATGCTTGAAATTCCAGAATAATGCAACAAATACATAAAAACACACATATCCAAGTTTGGTCAGAATAAACAACCCTAGCCTGTCAGATTTCTATGCTTGAAATTCCAGAATAACGCAACAAATACACAAAAACACACATATCCAACCACGAACAACAACAACCGTGCTGACGAAGGCGCAACGTGAATCTTGACGAACGTAGAGTAAAAAATACCACAAAAAAGAAGGAAAATTATCAAATTCTTTTTGAGTGAAAAAATCCATTCTTTTCTTACTCTTTGAACGCCATCAGAAAAGAAAAAAATAAAAATCAAACGACTATGCAAAAAATACAGATAAATGGAATGAAATGGCAATAAATCAAAGAAAACAATCAAATTATGGCTCGAACTGTACCTTTAAATTGTTACAAGAAGATTGAAAAAAAAAACAGAGGAAAGTGGATAGCTTTAGCTTAGCTTCAGCTTCCAAAACTCTTTCCTGTATTGTAATTGTATAGCTTAATGTTTTCAGTTCGCAACCATTTTGCTTTTGAATCTACCACTCAACTCTGATTCTCTCTTCTACAGCTCCAATTCTCCTTTCCGTCTCTTTTTATTTGCAGATTTGCTGTCTTAGCCTAGCCCACTGCATTACTCTCTTATTGGGCTCAATCTATGGGCCAACCCGGATTGGGAATGGGCCAAGCACAAAATGGAGCCTCCAATAAATATATATTAAATCTTATAAAATATTATTTTGATAAATACTGTAAAAAATTAATTAATTAATTTTACAAATATGATATTTTTTATAATTTTCAAAATTCCCTTAATATTTTTGTGCTACAGATGAAGGATTTCAGTGAGCAAAATATAAGGTTATGATCGTGGCTGACAATTCCGGCTGTTTTTCCTCGACTTTCCAAGGGGTCTTTCGATCTTAAGTTTAGACCTTTTTTAGGTCCTTCTGTGTTTCGCAATCTGTTTCCTCTTGACATATTTTTATTCTGTTTCCTTTTTCCTATTACAATTCAGCAAGGGAAAAAAATATATTAATTAGCTCAAAATCTGCTGCTGATTTCTCTTTACTAGTCAACGATTTCTTTTCCCCTGCTAGACCACGCGTTTCACCGCTGCACTGCCTCGCGTTCTTCCTCCTCCGCCGCACTGACGCTGACGTCCTCGCTCTGCCCCCCTATTTCTGTAAGTTTGTTGATTTGCAGTTGGAAACACAAATTTTTAAAATTTTGCTTTAGATTTTAATTTAATAAATTTTATTAGATTTGTTTGTTAATTTTTTTCCTTGTTGCAGTATATGTGATGTATACACACATGCACACACATGAATGCACGAAAATACCGCATTTACGATTTTAAGATTTGATTTTCCAAAGGCCTTCAAGGATTTCAGGTAAGAAGTTATTTTGCTGTTTTCGATATTCATATTTGGTTTTTGCTAACTTGGATATTTTAAGTTTGAAGTTCTTGAATACCAAAACTGATGGTTCGTTTTTTTTCCTTAACCTATGAACCTCTTAACTGGTCCACGAGCAGCCCTCACAGAGAGTAGTGACTAGATCTCTTCTTCCTTCTCTTTTCCCTCTCTTCTTTTTTTGATGTTTTATGCTTTGCAATTTTACTTGCGCCTACTAGTTTAGTTTATGTTATAATTGGTTAAAATCCATCTTAAAGTCCTAGTAATTCAGCTAAACTCCTTTTCATTTAGTTTTTGATTCTAAAATTGCCACAGGAATTCAGATTGAAGGTCACCTTATTGTTTAAAGACGCGATAGCGACATTGAAATTGGCAAATGGGATCGGTTATTTTTGCAAACGTTGTTAATTACACTTTAGATTGGGTGAAGGTAGCTTTGGATGCTCCTTCTGCTAGAGCTGTTGTGTTTGGAGTTCATATTGGAGGTACCTTTACTTCTTTCTCTATTTCTTTCTTCTCTTTTTGCAAGTTTTTGAGCTAAATTGCTATCATTATCTCCTCTATGTTTAATTTCTTCTCATATGCTTTTTTGTCTTTTACTTTTGAAGGACATCTCTTTGTGGAGGGGCTTCTTCTTGTCGTCATTCTCTTTCTTCTATCACAGAAGAGTTACAAGCCTCCTAAACGACCATTAACAAAGAAGGTTCCCATGTTGGATGCATTTTTTTAGTTTTGATTTTACTTTCTTTCATATTTTCATCACTGTTGAACTTTGCAAGTAGCCAAAATAGACATCTATCTTGTTGAAATAATTCATAAGCTACTTTACGATGCTATCTGAACTCAAAAGAAAATCATACCTTCATCAATTGCAGAGTAACAGAGGTTGGGTGCAGTAGTGTGCGAACTGCCCTTGCATTTTATTAATTCTTAAAAGGCTGTTTTAATGTATCTCATGATCTATTGGTTAATTAAAGAATCATGCTATTGACTTCTGGAAATTTTGTCTAAATGTCTTCAGGAAATAGATGAACTATGTGAAGAATGGGTTCCAGAACCCCTCATTCCTCCTATCACAAAAGAGATGCAATACGAGCCGCCAGTGTTAGAAAGGTGATCATTTTTTTGCTTTCTGCTTTATTTTGTTCTGCCTGATTCTTCTCAAAGCTATCCACTGTTTGAAACTTTCTTTTTAGCTTATTTGATTTAAACCATCTTGCTAGCTGCTACCTTCCAAAGGACTAAGATCAATGTGGTGGCTTTTTTGTTCCATGGACTAGATATTCTTAGTACTTGTTGAATGATTTCTTTTCATCAAAAGCATCTCATTTCAACTTTTTATGCAGTGCTGCAGGGCCACATACGACAATTAATGGCAAAGAAGTTGTGAACTTCGCTTCAGCTAACTATCTTGGATTGATTGGCCATGAGAAATTACTTGTGAGATATTTCATTTCTTGATTTCTTCTTTCTTCCTTAGGATAATGATTTTCGTAATGGAGCTTTTATGCACAATTTTGATGTCAGGATTCATGCACCTCTGCATTGGAAAAGTATGGTGTTGGTTCATGTGGTCCTCGTGGATTCTATGGAACAATTGGTAAGACACAACTTGCTTCCATTCTTGAAGAACGTTGAGTATTTACATGGTTGTGCTTGTGCATGTATAACCTTTGACATGTTTCTTTTCTTCAGATGTCCACCTTGATTGTGAGGCTAGAATAGCAAAATTTTTGGGAACTCCCGATTCAATTCTCTACTCTTTTGGACTTTCTACCATGTTTAGTGCAATTCCATGTTTTTCCAAAAAAGGAGATATTATAGTCGTGTGAGTACATCTTCTCTCAACATTATCATTCAATGACAAGGCATTACCTTAGAAAAAGTTGACTATATTTATTCCCCTTTTTCTTGGTTTGATTATGTGGCAATCCCTATAATATCTGCCATCAATTTATGCTGTTTTTTTAAATCACAATCAAGGAGAGATGTGCCTCACTTAGTGTACCTGCCACCACACCTGCCTGTGATTTTAAATTGATTTTTCTCTTGAACTGTTAGCGATTTTGGTCTTATAATTTCAAAGCCTCATTAGGCATGGTATAGTTCAATTTTTTATGTGCTTAGATACCATAATCGCTCACGCTCGCCTTCATTGTCTATTCAAGGTTGCTTAATGTAGGAAAGATTCTGCTTAGTTGTTTGTGTAATTTGCAGAACAACAATATCTGTTGGGTTGAAATTTGAAACCTATCACTGATATTCATATCTGATCAGTACTTGTCAGAAAGCATCGAACTTTCTTTATTTTAGTGAAGTTAAATCATAAGATTTTAGACTGAAATCAATACAACTGATTCCATAGTTACGAATTCGTTTTATAAGACCCTACTATAAATAGATTTTGTTAGCACTGATTTTCTACGCAAAAAATGAAAGAATGTAGCCCTTAAGGCTTCTGTTTGTGAGAATTGACTACCAGGTTGAACCCACTTATATCCTCTTCCAACTTTCTCGTTTTCTCAGAGATGAGGGAGTCCATTGGGGAATACAAAATGGCCTTTATCTTTCCAGAAGCACCATTGTATATTTCAAGCATAATGATATGGAATCTCTAAAAAATACTTTGGAAAAAATAACTGCAGAGAACAAGCGTGCTAAGAAATTGCGTCGCTACATTGTAGTTGAATCAGTGTATCAGGTATTTCTTTTCATTTTATGTACAAGAATGTATTCTTTTCACTTTCTCTCTTTTTTCATGATTCTATTGTTTCAGCAATGGTCTTGCATCGAATGGTTAGCATTTTCTATTATGTATTGTCTAGTTCCTTTCCAGTTTGTAGCAGAATAAAATAGTAATTACTAGTGATGCCAATACATTCTTTTGATTGGGATTTTGTTTGTTTGATCTTGAATCTGTAGAACTCTGGGCAAATAGCTCCATTAGATGAGATCATCACATTGAAGGAGAAATATCACTTCCGTGTTTTATTGGATGAAAGCAACTCATTTGGTGTTCTTGGCAGGTGTGGAAAAGGTCTAACTGAATATTATGGCGTTCCGGTACGGCTTTTTAGCATTATACTTTCCTGTTTCTTGTATATACTCTGTAATTGATGGTGGCAAGATTATGCAGGTTGAGAAGATAGATCTCATAACCGTTGCTATGGGACATGCACTAGCTTCTGAAGGAGGATTTTGCACTGGAAGTGCTCGAGTCATTGATCATCAAGTACTGTGATATACATATCTAACTATTGAATCATTTTGTTTAAGTTGGATAATCTGTCTTCAGTTACTTTTATATGTGCCACAGAAAGTGGTAGCATGATGGTTATTTTTTCTTAGGTTTAAATGCTAATGCAATCTTTTTGCTAATCTTTTCTAGCGATTGAGCAGCTCTGGATATGTGTTTTCTGCATCTTTACCTCCATACCTTGCGAGTGCTGCAATTACTGCTATCAATGTCATAGAGGATAATCCTGCTCTAATAACCAAGCTGAAAGAAAATATCGGTGTATTGTGGCAAGGTTGGTTCTAGTTCTCTTACCGTTTTCTGCCTTCTATGTAATTGGTTGTTATAGTTAATATTATTTTTTTTTAACCATGGACAAGAAAGACCATCATATCTTGCCGCATATTTAGAATTAGTTTCTTGATGTTATGTTGTTTGAGTGCATAATATTTTACTTCTGAATGGGCTACTACAGGGTTGCACGGCATACGGGGGCTCTTTGTAGCAAGCAATCCAGAATCACCTATTATTTTTCTCAGGCTGGAGAAGTCTACAGGTTCCATGAAAAGCGACCTAAAAATACTCGAAGATATCGCTAATCTCGTAAGCAGTTAACTGTTTGCTATTCGGTTCAACCTTCTGCTCAACGTTGTACTTGCTTACGTTCTTAATGATTATGATTTGCAGGCATTGAAGGAAGATTCTGTATTCATGATAGTACCCAAAATATCAATACTCGATAAATGCCGTCTGCCTGTAGGAATCAAATTGTTCGTTTCAGCTGCTCATACCGAGGCTGATTTGTTGAAGGCATGTGAATCCCTGAAGAGGGTTTCAGCATTGGTGCTGGGAGATTATTAAGGTTCCATGCACGTCCAGTCCTTTTATCGAAGCATGTCCTCACCGGGCCTATCCGATTTTTCTGAGTGACATTCTCCCCTGATGCTACATTTTGGTAGAAGGCATTTTGAGTTCAATGTCGATAGTTAATAAATTTTAAATCTCATATTTGAACGAATTGTTGTAACTACCAGCAAGCTTCTCAGTTTAAGCGGTTGTACTCTTCGTTAAGCCAATGCGCATGTAGGACGTACCTCTGTCTCACTCCCTATTTCTTTTCTTTTTCTTTATCCTTATTGAAAGAGGGCACTTTAACTGACGAGACACCAGCTGTATGTAATCAGACATCAAATGAGATGGTTTCGTTCAAGATCAAGTACGTGTTTGAGATATTCAAGCTAAACAATGCTTGCTAATTATATTTAATTAATCACTTGGTTTTCTTATGTTTTTTTTAAAAAAGGTTTTCACCATTTTTTTTTTTGGACAAAACAGCTAAATGAAGGGATAAATCCAATCCTATTCCAATCTAAATGGCTAAATTGGTTTCTGTTTAACAAAACAATTGCAAACATGAGTGTAAAGAGCTGGTTCAGGTCATTATCCAAATTTTATTGATTTTTAAAATTTTTAGATTAAATTGAATGAAAATTATTAAAATTATGGATTTCATTTGAATTTTTAAATGATATTTTTAATTTTAAAAATTAAATCAAATTAACTTTTTAAAAAAATTATATAAACTTTTTTTTTGGGCCCAATGCACCCAATGACAGGGCTTGTAAGAGGCCGAATATAAATTTTAGCGGGAACATCACTTTTGGCGCCAGAAATGAATTTTGATCTCTAATTACAGATATCAAAAAGAAAAATAGGGAAAGAAAGGCGTAGCAAACTCTAGCACAGATCTAGAAGATCATCGTCGTCGTCAAAAGTTACGATGGGAAAAGACGACAGGCAGCTAGCAGCTGCGAAACAATCTTACAGAAGCGCGAACGAAATCGGGAATCTGCAAGAGGAGGCTCGATGGGCGAACGTGATAGGTGACATTTTGAAGAACAGAGGAGAGTACGTGGAGGCACTTAGGTGGTTGCGGATAGATTATGATATTTCTAATCGCTTATCTGAAAAGCATATGTTGCCTACATGTCAGTCTCTAGGCGAAGTCTATCTTCGCCTGCAAAATTATCAGCAAGCTTTGTTTTATCAGGTAAAAAAAATATTGATAATGCTATAATTTCTTAACTGACTTTTTAATCAGGTGTTGGATATTGGAGCTTTGATTCATATTAAGATTAAGTATTTAAGCTATCATTGTTCCTTCTTTGGCTGCTCACGATGTTTTGCGAGTTCTTAATGCTATAGAGAATTAAAGTTAGGAATAAATTGGAGATGGATTGAATTTTGTTTGGAAGATTTAGAACAATTGAGTTGAAGTTTATTGTTTGCAAATCAATTTGTCGACAAACAAATTCATTTTGTAAGCATATTCTCATTACTAGATGGAATAAATTCATTTTAAGTTTTAAGAGTCCTACAAATCTATCAGTTTTGATAGAGTTTGGTCTAAGTGGAGTCAATTCCATAGAATCGATGAAGCAGAATTCCTAAAGATTTTTTCATCTACAACGAGTTCAAATTTCTAAATGAATTCAATAACATATACTGGAATTCACTTTTACCAAGCATGAGGAACCTTCTTAAAATTCATATGCAAATTTGTGTCCTTCAGATTCAAATCTTTTAAGAAATTCATTTCATTTTGCAAGTGAATTATAAATATGCTTGATTTTCAGATTTCTTCTTGTATTATGTGTTTCTAATATTAACTATAGAATTTATTTTAAATAAAAAAAATTTCCAAATGAATTCTATAAAAATTTTTCTCTTACTAGTTTATTGACACCAAATGTTATTTTTAGGAAATCGGCTCAATGATAATGATTCTCTTATTTTAATGTCTCTATCTTTGGTCTATGATTAAGAATTTAAATAGGTAAATATTTACTTAATTTGTTGCTGGAGTAAGGGGAATCAGAGAACTTCACGAATCTTTTCTCTTTTGTGTTTATATATGAATAAATCCTAGCTGAATATGATTGTCCCCGTTGAAGTCGGGTTGGCTTTGGTACCTGCTTTAGCAGTACCGTTGCTTTTGAAAGTGACAGAGGTTTTGGACCGCTAGCCTGCCTGTATGCGTTTTTTGTTTTCTCATTTTTCTTGAGAAAATTGGTTGGTTGCAGTTAAGAAAAGATGATCTAAATGATTGTAAATTAGGTCCTTAAGCTCAAAAAAGCAGATGAAAGAAAAATATTTGACTGACTATTAATCACCAATTGCACCGAGTACTGCTGGTAGGTGAATATTATTTTACAAAATTGTGATAAAGTCAAAAGATTTGTAAGATATACGAGTATTCAATCTGTGAAATGTCAGTGCAGAAAAGACACTTGGAGCTTGCGAAGGATGCCAATGACATCGTCGAACAGCAAAGAGCCTGTACTCAACTGGGCCGAACATACCATGAGATTTTCTTAAATTCTGAAGACGACCATAGTGCTGTCAGAAATGCAAAAAAATATTTCAAGTCAGCAATGAAACTTGCTCAAACTCTGAAGGAAAATCCACCAAGTAATAACAAGTCTTCTTTCCTTAAAGAATACATAGACGCACATAACAATATTGGGATGCTTGAAATGGATCTTGACAATTTGGGAGATGCTGAGATGATTCTTACCAGAGGATTACAGATCTGTGAAGAAGAAGAGGTTGGTGAAGCAGATGATGGCCGGAGCAGGCTCCATCACAATCTTGGAAATGTGTACATGGAGCGGAGGGAGTGGACGAAAGCTGGGGTGCACATTGAAAAAGATATTGTAATCTGTAAAAGTATTGGGCATTTACAAGGGGAGGCAAAAGGATTTATTAATCTAGGTGAGTTGCATTATAGGGTGCAAAAGTACCAGGAGGCAATTCGTTGCTATAAGAGGGCCCTTGATTTAGCAAAATCCATGGAAGATGAGAATGCTTTGGTCAAACAGATTGACAAAAATATTGAAACAGTAAAAGAAGCTACCAAGGTGCTGAATGAACTCAAGAAAGAAGAACAGCAACTTAAGAAGTTTGCTAGGCATATGGCAAATGCAACAGATCCATCACATTTGCGGAAACTTTTGCTTATGCAACATAAATTGCTTGATCTTCTTATCGAGAAGTCAAGCATGATATTTTTATGGGAGGAGGTAACTTTTTCTTCCACGTCATTTTTTATTTCTCTAATCTCACTTGCTTTGATCATATGAAGCTGTCCATGGGTCCTATTTCAGCAATATTTGTGAATAAATTTAGGAGTGTGTTTAGCAGAGGTCATAAAATGGATCGTTATTTAGCAAATTGCTACTTCGTATCTTTCCAGGTTTCTTTTTCTTGAATGATCTCATGATGTTCCGTTATTGTTGACAAATATTGCATAACATGTTTAGTTTCACCTCGGTCATTTTTTTGATGTGTGTATTTTGATTAGTCAACCTTTATTTTATCTTGATATTTCACAGAACTGTAATCGTAAGTATCTAGGCTTGAGATGATATACGTGTCAAGTTCCCAACTTAGAAGTTAGTCGCAAGTGAATGAAATCATGGTTTGGTAAAGGAGGAGCAAGGAATGCTCATTTTGATATTTGAGTAAGTACAAGTCTGGTGGTGTTTGTTTTTATTACTCATTTTGGAGTTCCTTCGCTATATAGTTTTCCTGTTATGATTGTTTAATTGTTGATATACAACCATGTTGGCTATAACTCAAATCGGCTCTTGCCCCATATGTTTGACCTGCATTTTGCTTCTCATCTGTCCGACTATTAGAACTTAAGATGAGCTTGGAAACTTCGTTATATTCTAAACAGTGCAATTTTATGATTTGTAGCATTGTAGATATGCAAAATGGAAGAAAAGGATAGCAGGTCAACTTTGTGACAAAGAAAAGGTGGGTGATTCATTTTTGGTTCTTGGAGAGTCTTATTATAAGCGCAGAAACTTCAATAAAGCCATTAAGTGGCTCAAAAGGAGTTGGGAGACATATAATTCAATTGGCAACTTGGAGGTAACTCTTACTGGATCTTGGTTTTGTTTATGTTAAAATTTTCCTTCTCTTAGAGAAATATTAATTAGTCTTAAGGATTATTGTTACATGTGCTATTTTAAAAATTACTTTCAATGAACTGTGAATCAAGGAAAAAGCGACTTAGTTTGAGCAACTTGGGAGATGTGTTAGGTTGCGTGAGCATAGAGTTCAAGATATATACTTGATGATCAATGATCTTACACTTGATTTTTATATTTCAGGGTCAAGCATATGCTAAAATTTCCATCGGTGATGTTTTGGACTCTAATGATGATTGGGCGGGTGCACTAGAGGCATTTGAAGAAAGCTATAGGTAGTTACTTCAGTACCTTTTACTTCTCTTATATTATTTGAAAATATGTATGGGATCTCCCTCACAATAGTTTCCTATCATTGTGTAATATGTTCTTGAGTCTGTTTAACGAAATTGGCCATTTTGCAAACTTGGCTTTTATAGTATTGTTCTATGAAATATTAGCATAAGTTAGAGATAAAGCTTGTAATAGTTTATGCATGAAGCCTAGTGGGAAGGTGTGCGTTCAAGAGATGTAAACTTACAATTGGATTAGCATCTGCAAATCCGTATTTAGGTTGAACAGTTTTCGCTGACACCTTTCTTAAAATTAGATGCGTTATTGTGTAATGAGGGATGGGTTATTAGAAAGTCCTGTATCTCTTAGGAATCTTCACTAGGCATGAGCATGTCACAAGTTTACTTTTCATAAATGTGCCTTAGAAATGTCTGCAATAACAGGAAATGTTATCGGTCACGTGCTACTTCAATAGGCAGCATCCATAATGCCTGCTGCTGTTTGTGCTGTGATGATGGCTTTGTAATCAAATACTAGAAGATTTTAATTGCCTGTAGCTATATTGAGGGATATGTTGTATACTAGAAGTTGTATACATGTATGCATCGTTCTTATGAGCTGTGTGTTCATATGCCAGAAATAAGAATCTGCTGTTGCTTCTTTGATGGTGATCTTTTTTCCATTTTTCAAAGACTATCTGCTCTTTTTTTCTTAATAATTTTTTTGTCACTGAAACGACGGAATGCTGCATGGAAAAGTTGCAGAAATTACATTTCCTCGAACTTTAGTCACACGATGTTGAGACACGTGGTCAGCATATCATTCACCTGCTAGACGCATGGCAGTTATTGACCCATTAGTACCACACCTCCTTGGCACTTTTAGTTGTCGTATGTTTATGCTTCATTCATATTGATGTAAATTTAATTTGTTTTAGTAAATATTTCCATTCAAAACATAAGAAAATCATAAAAAGAATGTTTTTAGCAACACTTCTGCTCCCATGTGTTACCCTTGCGTGAGGGAAAATAAAATTAATATGAATTCTTGTCTTAGCATTTTGAATCCTTGTGATTGCCATTAGAAATGGTTCTCCCTTCCAATGTATGGTTTACTTCTGTATACTTGATTTGAAGTTTGATTTTGAACGTTCATGTTTGTTCTCAAATGAATTGTAGGATTGCAGTTGAAGCTAGTCTTTCCTCCGTTCAGCTTTCAGCATTAGAGAACATGCATTATAGCCACATGATAAGATTTGACAATGTTGAAGAGGCGAGGTAATTCAGATTATGGAACACCTCTCATCTATGTAGACTCATCATTTGCAGTTGGCTTATGGGAATAAGAAATCTGATATTGGATGTCAAGAGTGAAAAAACTTGTTCTATTAAAAACATCCTGACGCTTCAAATTTGATATTTTTCCTAAAGAAATTGAAGTCATGTTATGTGACAAATTGATATTGATAAAATAATGCTCTCTTGATTAGGAGGTTGAAACATGAAATCAGCAGATTGAAGCAGTTAAAAGAAAGGGAGCTTAAAACAAAGGATTTTACAAGCAATTGCTGTTCTGAGACTGATACAGGTGAGGATGATAATTCGTCAAACATCAGATCTGATGCATCCCCGCCTCTGAAGATTAATCGATCTGGGTCTACAAGTTCAGAATTTTTAGCTGTTGCTGAAGAGTTGGATGATGATTCACCTTTGATTTCATTCCTGCAGTCTAGTAAACAGGTTTCTAGAAAGAAAACAGCTCATGCAGAAAGCTGTAATACTTCTAATGAGCTGGCTGAAGATTCCCGTAAATGTTTGTCTAAAATTAGTAATCAGCGGACAGCTGTTGGTCGTAAACGTTGCCGAGTTGTCATTTCAGATGATGAAGGTGAAATACATGATGAGAACTTTGAAGGAAGGTTTTATAAACCCTCAGTTGAGAATGTTGCTACTTCTGACGCATGTAGGTTTTAGTTAACCTGTTTGAGTTCTAAAATTCACAAATCTTGTTGAACTAATGTTTATTTTTCATCTGCATGCAGCCGAGGAGAAAAATAATTTAGCTACTTCTGGAAACAAGTGTCAGGTATGAGATGATCTGAATGTAGCATTAAAAGTAAATTTTCTCAATTATGAATATGTTGCCCAACTTCCTACAAACTTCGGTTTGATTTGTTTGATAGGATTTCTCGAGGGCCACATCCAATTGCGGTATCAGTTCATCCGATCCTGTTTATATTGAAGAAAGCAGTTGTTCACATAAGTCTCCAGAAATGTCCAGAAAGGGGTTCAGATCTTCGAGTACTAGTAAAGTTGCTTTGGCATCGTCAGATAATTTGGATAATTCTGCAAGTGTAATGCATAAAGACGAAGCTGCCCATCTCAAAATGCATAATTTTTCCAATGACAACAAAGTCAGTAATACTTTATTGCTTGCATACAAAATTTCCGCTGTGTATTATGAATATAGCCAATATTCTGCTTTTAGGTCGTCATGAACTGGTATCCTGCTCTTAGCTCTCATAGTAAATTCTTCTATTTATAAGTTCTAGCTCCTTGCACAACGTGGCTAGAATTGGTGCCCCTTCATTTCATAATAAATTATCAATAAGGCCTATTCATCAATTTCTTGATAGCGATCTGATATTAGGATTTTTCTAACTTTAATCTCTTCTACTGACTGCAGTGCTGCTTTGTGTTTAAAATTGATGATGTTATGATACATGTTGGAGGCCCAAATTTTGCAAATGATGCAATGAACATAGAATCTATCAAGGTTGAAGTAGCTTGTCTATATTATCTTCAGCTTCCCAAAGAGACCAGATCCAAGGGTGAGAACAGCTGTTGGATTAAGAGCTTTTCCTATTCGTCACAACCTTGTAGTTTCTAATTATCATGTAATGGCTTAATTACCTGATCGCTATTAATAAGAAAAAAATTCTGAAGACATACATAAATACATGTGATTAGTGATAGTAGTACATCTTAAATTTTTCTTTGCCTACTTAAGCTTGTCTCGGGCAATGTGAATGTCCAGCAAGTGTTGCGCAAGTGATCTGTGAGAAATTTGTTTCTCTACATGAGTATTTATCTATGATCTTAATTTCCTTCCCTTGCTTTATTTGTTTGCATAATTTTGACAAATGCGCTGATTGCTTCTTGTTAGGTCTCTTGCCAATCATTCAGCATTTGAAATGTGCTGAAAAAAATTTAGAATCCTTGGAAGCATTTGAAAGTCTCGAGGATAATCTGCGAAACATGCTGATTGAAGTTTCTATTAGCGGTATGTTTTGCAATTACCTTCCTCTGGAAGCTAATGATAATTTTTTCTCGATTTCTTCTTCTTTTTGGTTAGTTGCTGGAGTTTTTATTAATGTTTATGAAGTGCTATTTTTGTGGGGCTTCTTCCAAGTTTGATCGTTCGGGGCCTCATGAGAAGACCAGGGAAATTGTATCGCAGATGGCGTAAATTGAGATTAGGACTAAATGGCAGTTCCTTATAGTGGGTTAGACAGAAATGAAGCTTATTTAATATATAATACTGCAGAATGATCGGTTCAAGTTGGCTCCTTTTCGGTTCTGCTTCGGAGGTATATTGGACTAAACAAGACTTCTACTACCACAAAAAGGACTATTAATCTCAAATAGTAAATCTCGTATATCAAAAGCTAATTAAAATATCCAATAATTTAGGTATTTATAGTCATACAAAGGTATAAAATATGATAGTATTAAATTTGAGCAAATTGACCATTTTCCAATAAATAAAGATTATAGAACAAAATCATAGTAACTAATCATCAGTTTCCAATCTTTTCCCAAGATAAATATTTCTAAATGGTCTTTGCCGAAGAAGCCGATGAGTACATTCAGAGGTATAATGTGGACTTCATGACCGACTGGTGCATTTATAAAGTCGGTTCTAACTTCATATAATCTTTACGTAGTATGTGTTGCATTCATTCTGTTTCGAGTGTTTACATTTTGAAGAGTTCTATTTTTCCTTTAGGATGGGTTCAGAAGCGCCTGATGAAATTGTATATTGAATTTTGCGAGGAGTTATCGGAGGCACCCAATTTGAAGTTGCTCAAAAAACTATACATTTCAGAGGTAATACAGCTTTCCCATGCATTAGTGATAACAAAGTGTTTTCAGTGCATGTGTAGAGGCAACTGATTCTAAAAGTGGCAGTGTGGCAGTATAGGTTCTGGTTTCCTCGGATGGAAACAACTGATTGAGATGATGTCTCACTACTAATTTTCCAGGTTGAGGATGAAATCATTGCGTCAGAATGTGAGCTGCAGGATATATCTATAGCTCCACTGTTGAATGCTTTACATGCGCATAAAACAGTTGCGATGCTTGACCTTTCTCATAATTTATTGGGTAATGGCACTAACTATAAATCTTCAGCTTAATTTATTAAAGATTCTGTGAAGTACAAAAGTAGTGTTGTTCGATTTACAATTCTCGTTGCTTTTCGATGAAAAATATGTTACTTTTCTTATGTTCATACGTTGAAAAACGAAAATTAGCGCTGAATGTTGTCTTATCAATAGTAACTTCTATTGGATATCATCCAACAGGAAATGGAACCATGGAAAAACTTCAACATTTCTTCTCATCAGGACAAAAGTATGGTGACTTGACTTTGGATTTACATTGCAATCGATTTGGTCCAACAACTTTATTTCAGGTTTATAACCTTCTGTTGTGAACTACTTCATTTTAATATGTCAAAAGCTTCATTTTGCTAGCCATTCCTCTTTTCCTTTATCATCAACCCTACTAGAGGGAATTTAGTTATTGAGCAACTATCCCATCTTAACTTGATCACTTATCTCTTGTTAGTGGGTTATTGCCAGTAGTGTATCATCGAGTTAGTTACTGAAAGTATACTGTGTACATGATGAGAGATCATGGTAGTCCATGCTTTTGAATCCTAATCTGCTTCCACATGTCATCATTTAGTAGTTTAAATCTGATGTTATCGTTTTTGCATGTAAACTTTTACGTTTTCTAGGAATGCTAATTTTTAGTTATGTGAAAACTGTTTCTAGTTCTTCAGATTCTTAATGGGTCTTTTAACTTCTAATTTTTAGATTTGCGAATGTCCTGTTCTCTTTGCTCGACTAGAGGTGCTTAATATCTCTGGAAATCGTCTCACTGACGCATGTGGATCTTATCTGTCAACCATATTGGAAAAATGTAAAGGTATAATGATCATCCTTGCTTCTCTATGATTCAAATGCTAACTACAAAAATAATATCAAATGATCAATAAACACCTTCTCTGATTCATTAATTTTGATGGGATTCGACCGAGCCTTTTGGATTTGTTCCTTACAGTACCGATACATTTTTTGAGTATATGGTTCTGGTGCTTGGATTTTATGCTATTTTCTATTTCTTCTGATCATAAAAGCTCTCTGTTTAGCTCTTTACAGTTTGAAGATAGAGCAATGTTCCATCACATCCAGAACGATTCAGAAGGTTGCTGATGCACTAAACTCTGACTCAGTTTTGGCACAATTATCTATAGGTACATACAATTAGCAAACGAACTAATGATAATTTTAAGTTCAATTTGGTGCCTAATATTTCTTAATTTGGCAGGGTATAATAGTCAGATATCTGGAAATGCTATTGTTAATCTGTTGAACAAACTTGCCACTCTGAAAAGGTTTTACACGGCACAACTCAGTCCTCAGTTTTCTTTTCCTTGTTGGTATTCTTAAAATTGGTTATAAATTTATATGGATTTTGATTCTGAATTTTATTTCATCATAGTTTTGCAGAGCTGAATCTGAACAGAATTAAGATAAACATGCCTGTAATTGATAAACTCTGTCATCTTGCTAAATTGTCGTGCTTGTCACGTCTGATGCTTGGAAGCACTGGCATAGGAACTGTAAGTAAACTTCTACTTCTGTGACCTTCACATTTTACAAAACTTCTGGATATATCTTTGACATTTTCTGTCATTTTTAATTGTGAAATTATGTTAAATTTAGGATGGAGCCGTTCAAATGACCGAATCATTGCTCAGTGCATCACAAGAATCTGTAAAACTTGATCTGTCATATTGTGGACTTACAACCACTTATGTACATAAGCTTAACACTGACAATTTCTGCGGCACTCTTGAGCTAAACCTTGAAGGCAATCCTGTTCTGCAAGAGGTTCGTTTTTAAAGCTGTCTAGTATTTTTCGGTGCTCCTTGGTGTAAAATGAAGTAATAATTTTTTTTAGTTACTCGATGGTAACACATGTTGATGATGTAGATTGCAAGTAATATGATACTATTATGATACTATTGGTGCTGTACTGTTAGACAGTATATTACTTGGGAATGGTACAAAGCATCTGTTCATACTTTGTGCTTGGATAGCAAACAACTTCGTTCTTATTTTCATGTCATGTTCTTCTCTTGTACTTTAGCTTACTCTCTCTACTTGTCATGATCTTTTTATTCCTACGCGTATTCAACTTGTTCTCTTTAGTTAACTTTAGTAGATGTGATAACAGGGTGCGAGTGCAATAGCATCATTGCTGCCAAATCAACAATGTTGCCTGAAAGTTCTAGTACTAAACAAATGCCAACTGGGGCTAACTGGAGTTCTTCAAGTGATTAAGGCATTATCAGGTTTTGAAAGCAAATCCAGATCAATTTTCAATGTTTTCCCGAGACATGTTGGTTTATTGTTAATATACTTCTGCAGAAAATCATCATCTGGAAGAGCTCCGTCTAGCTGATAACAGCAACCTGGATGAAAAACATTTACTGTATTACGATCCAACAAGTAAATGTAGCGCAGAGGTCGTACAAGCCAAGTACAACTCTAAATCTTATCTGAAGGCATGTGCTCCTAAAACAGCCGAGCCAGATCAGGAGGCTTCATGTCCCGTAAACACGGACTGCTATGATGAGCTCGAGGTTGCTGATAGTGAAGATAATCATATTGGGGTAGAAGAAGGTCCTGAATTTGATGGAAGCTGCACAAGCTCTTGTCAGAAGAATTCTTATGTAGAGAATCAATTTATTCAAGAGCTTTCAGCTGCCATCGGCATGGCAAAGCAGTTGAAGTTGTTGGACCTAAGCAATAATGGCTTCTCAAAACTAGTGGCAGAAATTCTATACAAAGCATGGTCATCTAGATCAACAAATTTAGCTTGGAGCCACATCAAGGACCAAATAATTCATTTCTCAATGGCAGATGACAAGTGTTGTAGGATTAAACCCTGCTGCAGAAGGGATTAATTAATTATCGGAATCCGACTCACATTTTGATGCTTCATGCCAGTTTCCAGGTAATTGTAAATCATATCATTAAGATATTTAATTAGCTTACAATTGTAATTATATTTATTACATGTGCTTTAGGCGCAAGAAACCAGATATGAACTTAAGTACCTCTGAACGAAGCTGCAGCAGTGGATTTGCATGTTAATAATTTATTTCTTCATTGCTTTATGCTTGTAATGTTATTATGTACGCTCCACTGGATTAATCACCATGAACTGCAGATTAACCGAAGATCCCGGTGAAGTCAAGAGAAACAGATCCAAAGATCTGGAAAGAGGAAAAAGGTAACCAAAAACCTAGGGAAGTAAACCCGATTGGTAGTGGTCCGAGACCACCGCCAGAAAAAGGGGAAAAAGTTGAAAAGAATCCCAATCAATGTAGCATTCGTTCCTAGATGTCTTTTTTTCAATTTAATGACATTTTGATAACAGAAAGATTCACCCTTTTAAGAACCCACACTAAGGCAGACCTGTCTTCCTCCAAACTACACCTTTCCGACACCAAAACTCGAAGCAACTATGTTTTATGGTTGCTGTATGATTTACGAGAAGAGCAAGCCTTGCTCATTCTTTCTTGTTACCATTACAGACTTTCTCAATATTGCATCTCATTTTAAAATTTTAAGAAATAAAAACGCAGAGTTATTAAATTTCTTTTGCTTTGCGTTATGGTATTGATTACTTGTATATAAGATGTTGCAATGATAGTCCTGAGGTAAACTAAGGGGCCGCGACGGCAAAATCAGCCTGTTCAGTTATCATCACTTGTCTTTCCTTTTTATGAACCAAGCATTTACCCTTGAACTAGGATAAATCTTTACCCATATAATTGCCTCTTCCCCTCTCTCGATACGAAGTAAAAGGACATGGACTCCTCCAGCTGGTGCCAGGCAACCATGTAGAAAAACAAATTATTCAACATTCTCCCAATTTTGGAAAGAAAATCAAAGGCTTTTACGGCCCAACTGCCAGGCAAACTGATCGACAGCCCCCATAGCCCGAGATGCTGCAGCAATTGAACCATCGTACCTGCCAATACCACAGATACAAGAGAATACAAGATTAACAAGTTGACGCTCTTAACTACTAGCTTAAGAAAATATATGGGGTGAAGCGGTCAGCACAGATATGGTGAAGGGGCTCACAGCGCAACCAAGAGAAACGATGCTGTCTGCATGATAATAGAACCTTCACCAGAAGGGTTTGATGAATTTATACACCTCGCAGAAAACCAATTCTCATGAACTGAGGTTACCAAATCTGCCATCCAAATTATCAAAGTAAGAAAATAATTATGCTGAGAAACCAAATTAGTCTTACGATTTCTATTGATTATTATTATTGTGCTTCGAATATCACACATTTATTTATAAAACCCCACAAATATTATTGATTCTCAGTATGAGAGAGAGGTTGAAAGAAATTTAGGAATTCAAAAACAATGATCTGAGTTGAGAAAAATGTGTGTGCCAAAATTAGAAGCTTGGCCAAGTATTAAATGGCAACGACATTTTACCTTCAATTTACTTTCAAGTTATTATTCATTTAGCATTGATATCAAAGCATCAAACGTAAAAATGCAGTTGAACTCACACTGGTTGGCCCCAATGATGAAGCTCTCCTTCTGGAGTTGGTTACGCTTTATGAAATCAATGAACTGACCTAGTTCGATAGGATTCAGTTTTATCCCTTCTTGTTCTGCACTAGAATTAGCCAGATCAAACTTTGACAGTACTTTAGAATAGAGAGTCTTTGACTCTTTCCATGAAAGAAATGTAAGGAATTTAAATGACCTATGAATATAAGCAAGTTCTAAACCCAAACCATTAATTTTTGTTAAACGATTTTAAAAGAATTCTATTCAATCTAAGCATTATTTGTTAAAATATACATTAATTTCATCCTAATTAAACTAATTATGAATATATGAATATCAACTAAGAAAAAAATCTAACAATCTAACATATGCATCAACTTATTATAATTATAAATATGATTATATGAAAAATGATATCATTTTAAATTAAAATAAAATAATAATAAATATTATTGACAGACGTTATCGAATACTAGTTAGGATAAGAGCACGTTGTTAAAGCACTAACCAAACTTGCAAGAAAATTCATGATAAGCATAGAATTAAAGTTAATCTAAAATTAAAAAGCAGAAAATAGTTGCTCACATGATTGAAAGCAACCGTGAAGGACCAGATGGATCGTAGTTAATGAGCAAAGCAGATTTCAATGGTTCGCCTACACAAAATTGCGCAGCATAAAGAAAAAGTTAATCTGTCAAAACACGAACGCATATATATGATTGAAAGGATTGTGTCTGTTGTTCGTTTACCGGATGATCCGACATTGAGAGAAGCCCACTTCTCCCAAGATTTATGTACAAAACCAAAATCCATTGGAAAAATGCTTTACGAGAGATCGCCAAAACCCTAACCACTAGCGAAGCAAGAGGAGAGACCAAGTGAAGTCAGTCACTAACTATAAAGCTGTTACTCGAGCTTTTGCAGTTATTTACTATAAATTAAAGTTAGTTGAGCAATGATCAAATCTTCTATACATCTATTCTCTTCTAGAAACAGAGAAATTAGCCAAATCAGGAAGCGAATTGTGTCAAATTCCAGAGAATCAAAAATGAAAAATGAGATAAAAAGCTGCAATAACTGAAAAGAAAAAGGAAAAAAATAAAGGAAAATTAACAACCTACCGACAATGGCAATTATATATATATATATAAAAGCAAGATGATTATGTTAGGAGATTACCTTGAAACAACGATTCTTCAAATGTCGCGGTTCTCGTAAATATTTCCTGGCGTTTCTCAGTGACTTGTGAGCGTAGAAACAGGGAGAGGCAAAAAAAAACACAAAGAAAACGCAAGAGATTGCAGAAAGGGATGGCGAGAATCAAGCAAAAGGATGGTAAGATTGGAAACAGATGCAAAATAGAGAGGGATATGTTTTTTTTTCTGCCGCGAAGAGCATGCAAAATGGTATAGTTGAATACATTTAATTTTAACTTAAAAAGAATATATATTTATTAAACTTTAATTTGAAATTCTTTGATCATTTAAATTATAAAAATGTGAATAAAATATTAGATCGAGACCAAAAAAAAATATTAAAAACCTTAGACTTAATTGAAAAAAAAATCATTATTAAGATATCAAAAAAAAAAAATCAGGTCAGAGCTTTATAAATATTGGATGGACGACAGACGCAAAGATTCGTCAGCATAACTGAATAAATACGAGTAATTGAATGAATCATTTTCCGGCAAATCCAGATGAATTAATTAACTCTTCTCTTAATAGTCGGATATACCAAATATTGATCAATACAGAAACAAGATGTAAAAAGCTATACAATAAAATCCTTCTTCTTTTTTGGAGGATGGCGATCTGCCTACCAACCTCGAAGTAATGAATTTACCATGTTATTTCACTATTTGGCTGATCTACACAGTAATGCATGTTGCTGGTCTTCACAAGTTTACCCATCTTTTGGTCTGCATATACATTCAGGATATGGGTTCTCATAAAATGATTCTTCGGTCCTGAGACGTGCCCGACCTTTTATTCCAGGCGTCGGACCGTTCCTTTTCCTTGGAGCTCCTTGCCTGTAACAAAGCTCAAGTCAGCAAGCAACTCCTGTTTCTCGAACTTCCGAGTTTGTTTAAAACTACCTTGTCCATCCAACTGACTAGTAATTAAAACGAATCACTTGCGTATTTTTATTTCCGTGCAAGTTGTTGGATAGAACACATGCAAATTACAAGCTTGCTCAGTACGAATCACCTGTTCTTATGCATCTCCTGCACAATTTTCGAAAATGCGGACCCTTCTTTCAGCTGTTCGCTTTCTAGCTTATCAAATAGCTTGACAAGTCCTTTCCTGCAAATCAGCATTAGAGAAATTCAAAACGTATATATAACTTTACAAGTTGGAGATTGGTGTGTCAATGGCTACATGGCATCACAGAACAGAATTGGCATTGGAAATCGAAAAAACAAAACCTAGCAATAGTTCGAGAGTATGGATCATAGAGAAATAATACTAGCTTCAAACAGGGTATCACATATCGTGAGGCTATAAATGTCCATTCAACAGACAGGTAGATATCACTAGAATCCGGCAAGCTTAGTGAACAAGTGCTGATGTCTACCTTTCTGGGGTGATTGTCTTGAGATGCCCTAAGAATCTCCGGTGGCCCTCAACAGCTCTTGCCATATTACCTGAATGTGATGGAATGAATACATCACTCTCTAGAGAAATAATATAATCAAGTGCTGATGTCTGAGAGGCATGCTTAGCAAACGGCTTTAACTCCTCTGTGGTTGCTAATGTTTCCTGAAGTTAGTTCAAATAATTTTTTAGCATTCCCATGGCATCACAATTTCTTAAACTACAAATTCAGTGACAAACCTTGAAAACTGTGTTTGGAAAGCGAGTTGTGAGCTCTGAAAGGTGAGCTTCACCACCATAAATTTCACCAGCTGCAATGTAAATTATTGTCGATGGAGAATAACCAAGAGCCTGAAGAAATATTCCCACCTCTTTTGGGGTCAAGGGACAAAATCCTCCCCCTCTCTGTTCAGTTGAGTTTATCTTTTTAACCTTCCAGTGGTTCGTATTCTCCCTGATAATAACCAGAAGATAAATACAGGTGTAGTGTCTCTCGTAACTGTTGTAATAGAAGTATGAACAATGGTGCACGCAAAGAGAGAAAGGGGGGGAGAGTCATATCTTACCTCATTATTCGAAGCTCTTCGGATTCTGCTGGTGTCAGACCATAATCACATCCGGTAAAAGAAAGCATGTCCTTCTCATATCTTAGATGAAGAGCAATGTATCTTCCACCACGGGATCTCAGCCGCTCCACCAACGTCTGTGGTGTCATCGTCATGCATTCTCAGAACCTAATTTAACAGAAATCCCCATAGGAGACCTCAATGCATTGATATTGATGATGATGATTAACCCAGGACCATGCGCATTGTGTTATATGATATAATATCAATTGTACCACATTTGAACATTTAAGATTTTAATTTATTCAACCAGAATTTGATCATATAAAGCACTCTATAAACAAAATAAGTTTTATTTTGGAACTATCTAGTATCATTAGAGAAGACATGTCTCCAAACCTTTCCCATCTTTTCAATAGGAGGAGAAAAACGAAGAGCATGATATAGAGCTCGACACCTTAACCTCTGGATGTCAAGAGGCAAATCATTGTTTGCAAGGCGAGAATCTGATTTTGGAACATGAATTACCTACACAAATCCATCAAAAACACTGATCAAAAAATCCCGCATGAACAAAAGAGGATCCAAAGGAAGTGATTAGAAGTATATTGAGAGATGTGATTTCTACTGTGAAAATGATTAACAATGACATCCAATGGGGTGTAATTCATCAACAAAGCATAGAAAATTCTCGTAAAAACAGTAAATTCATCAAAATGGCACTAGCCATAATGAATTCGAGTACTGTAGCCTACTGGTGAGAATTAGTAAAATTGTTCCTTGTACCCTGAATTCCTTCCATAACCGTGTCATATCTTCATAGTAGCCCAGGCCAGACCAGGAGGTGAAGTGTTTTCTGGCCCGTGGAAAAGAATCTATTTCTTTGGGTAGCTCTTTGACGATCCTTACATCATTTTGTAAGCTTGTGATGAAATGAACCTCATCAAATATATCAGCAAATGCACTGCCCAAAGGAATCAAGATAAGTTAATAGTAGGAACTTAAGGATCATGAAAATGAAATGAGAAGTGAAGGAAATTGGACAGAAAAAAAAATTCACAATACTACTGTTATGGTCGAGAGATTATCTAAAGCACCTTGAGTCTTGCCAAAACGAACGCTTATCTAGTTGGGGAATGACTAATGTCGCGTTCATGATGTGAGCAACAGCTACCATATCTGAAATCTGCAACATAAGAACCTTTATTGAGTCCGCAACTTTGGATGATCATGTAGCTGATCAGTTTGTCATCAGACAGGAATGCACAGATCATGTATCAATGGGATCATCAAATCAGTGGTACATGAAACTCCCTGGTACCTTAAATTACATGCTTATCATTCGTCAGTTGATCTAACAAGAAACATGGAACAGCCCATGGACTTCTTGCACTAAATGAAGCTGTTTTAACAAGTAAGATATTCATAGAACTGTTCTAAAGATATTTTCCATTAAAAATGTCAGCATTTAATAACATGGTCGCCAACTGCATAGGTGATACGTCAAAACATCCACGTAAAAGATGTATATAATAATGTTAATGAAAAGAAGAAAAGCAAAGGAAAGAATACTACTAGATTGTAGATAAACTTATTATTATGGAAATAAACGAGTCTAAAGAGCATGCGGCCAACAATAAAACACATTGCAGAAATGAGATGACAAAAGATGGATATGAACAAATGTAAGGACCATATTGGAAAATATGGGATGATGGACTCAGAAAAATGTGAAGAACCTATCAAGAGTAAGTTGATAGATGATTTTGCTAAACCAATAAAGGTAATGTGACAACAGCTTTGGTATATCAGATCTAGAATAATAAAACAAAAGGCAGGAGTGGACCAAGGGAAGTTGAGGCGACATGGTGAAAATCAAATGCTTTCATAGCACTAAGCTGTTCTGTAAACAAAATTGCAACAAGAGTAGATTGGACAACAATTGAAATTTAAACTTAATCCAGTTGACTTCATGAATGATGTAATGCAATAGTAATAACATGAACCATAACAACATACAAAGGGAAAGAGAATGAAAGAAATAAATTAATCTGTTGATAACTTACACCGGTGCGCATCTGATTTAGTCCTCCATTGCTTCTCACAGTTATGTAGCGATCCCACCCTACGGCAGCTGAAGGTACAACGAGCAATTAAGTAGACTAAAATTGAGCTCAAATTTGTCCGTGCTTGCCCATTTAAGCAGGTCAAAGGTTTTTATCCATAATTGTGCAAGTGTATGAATGATGACAGCAAAAATTAAAAAATTAACAAGAAAATTACAACCTAAAAAGAACGTTTGTACAATGGATTGCAGCTGATACTAAGGTGGTAACTACTATTAGCTGTATATAAGAACTGTTGAAATTGTGCAAGTACAAGAATGTTTATAGATGCATATCATATTAACCTTTATATTTAACTGTAGGATTAACACAAGGACGTAAATCATAATTAACAGGAATGGCCTGTAGTTGTTCATCAGGTATCTGCAAAAGGAAAAGCAGATCTCAATGTCAACAATACATTTTTAACAGGATAATGCATTGAACATCTACAGAAGGGGTGAAACCAATTTGGTAGATATGACTTATCCACTTCTAGTTCGGTTCAAACCACACGGTAACAAATCAACTAACCAGACGCCACCTTCTCTGTTCTTACTTTGAAATTCTATGATCTATAACAGGTTCAAATAAAAGCTTGAGCTAATTCTCACCCACTTCAACAAGTTCACCACTTTATATACAAACTTTGTTCAGCAAGTCATAGCACTCTGTGATTGGAAATAGTTGATTGCATAGCCTAAGTCATTTGATCCTCCATATAACAAAAACTGAGGATTCCTCGCATCAATTACTGAAATTAACTCAAGCAAATCGGCGCTAGCGAAACTCCCAACAACATTAATTTAAAGTGAAAGCCTTCTCACTGAACCACCAATACACACAAAATAACAGAAACAAGGAAACTGCAAATAAAAGCATAACATAACAATTTTTCTCGCAAATCAGAAACTACCCATCAACGATTAAAGCAAAACCCAGATCCCCAAATAATAAGAAACTGAAGAATCCACCAGCATCAAAAGAGAAACAAATGTGCAAAATCCAGAGGTAAAATGCACATACCCGATCAGAGTGAGATATGGATTGAGGATGATGAGACTGTTGAGAAATGTAAGGTTTGGGTTCGTTATCCAACAAGTACCTTGAGTTGAAAACAAAAATGAAGACTGCAAACCCGAAAAGAAGGATTATGTAAAGAGTAATGCAAGAAGACAAAGAAGGCTTTCTGGCGAGAAATCTAGCCATCAGGGACGAGCTTTTCATGCGGGAGTAGACTCTGCTGTTTACCATCTCCACCGCTGGTAGCTGTCCTTTCATTTTCATTTTCACCTCCAGCAAAACAACCCATACTTGCCCAAATATGTCTCTTTTCCTGCTTCCAGGCAATTCATAAGTAAATTCTTACCAAAAATTTTAGCATAAAACTTATAGAACTCTTCTAACACTGCTAACGCTTCAAGCTGGTATTTAGGGGAGAGCTTCGGTCTGTTTGGTTTTCAAACCGAATTTGAAAAGAGAAATAGAAAGGAATTTTGATTTATTTCTATTTTTTGATTTTTTATTAAAATTTTTAATTTTTTAAATCAAATCAAACTCATTCCCAACCGAAATCAGTGACCGACTTAAACTCTTTAATCTCATTGTTAATATGAGACGTCCATTCTTCTTCATCTACCACTCCCACGTATTGAACCTCACTTCCTTTTACGCACATAGCCAGTACTGTCAAGCGAGCTATATTCTATATGAATTCTTGGAGGGTTGTTGCAGTACAAATGAAGTTTAGGAGCTTCGTATAATACAAGAAAAACCCACCAAAGTTGAGAAATCAGCAGTTATGCCACAGAACAACGTGAAGAACCGGTAAGGTGATTCGTGCAAAACTAGAACTAAATGAATAAGGCTTGTTCTGGATTTTTAAGATAGGAAGATTATTATTCTTATTTTTAACTTCTAAAAGATAACTCGAAAGTGGCTTTGAATGATTCAGCGCACAATATTCATCGAAATAATCTAAATTAACCATTGAAAATGTCATATATATGTATGTATATGCATATGCATATTGGCCGGCTGCTTAGCAGAAAATAGCCTCTTTATATAGATATGAAGAACCAGTCCTCTTCGGTTCTCTCATTCAAACAGCATAGCTAAAAAAGATGATATCTCATTCTTTTCTATTGTTTGCTGCTCTGCTTTCTCTACAATTTTGCGGTACGTACGACTTTAGTTTTTTTCATTGTCTTATTCCTTAGTGACATTCATTTATTTGTTTTACATGATGTAGATGGGAAGGTGATGATGGAGTACATTGGAGCCACAGGCATTCCTATAACATTTGATAGTGTCCCAATCGAAGATAAAGTTGTTTTCCATCTCATACTAAGCTTTGCCATTGATGCCGATCCTTCAGGCAATCCTCAAAACGGGACCTTCTCACCATATTGGGCAAAAACTCTCACTCCCGACTCAGTTTTAGCCATAAAAGAAAAGCACCCAAATGTAAAAGCCATGGCCAGTCTTTCCGGATGGAGTTTAGGGCCAAAAACACTAAGCTGGTACAACCCAAAAGATACCCAACTTTGGATATCAAAGGCTTTCTCTTCCCTTACCTCCATAATCCAAAATTACCATCTTGATGGTATTGATATTGACTACGAAAATTTCCCAAAAAGTAACAATACCAGCTTTGGTTATTGCATCGGAGAACTGGTCAGCCTCTTGAAAAATCAGAGCATTATATCTATAGCCACTGTTGCGCCATATTATAAAACTGTTTTGCCGTATACTGAACTGTTTGATAAGTACGGAGAAGCGATCGACTACGTGAATTATCAATTCTATACTGATAAGGTTAGAAGCCCAGAAGCATATGTGAAAGCATTCAAGCTTCGAGCCACGGAGTTTAGCAAGGAGAAGTTGCTGCCAAGCTATGAAGTGAAAGGAAGAGGCATTCAAGGGGATGGATTCTTTGTAGCATTAAATCTGTTGGAAGAGAGTGGATTCCAAGTAAATGGAGTGATGATCTACTCGGCTGATGCTTCCTCCACTATTAACTACTACTATGAGAGGAAATCGCAAGCTTTCTTGCTCAATTCCTCTCATAGACACTAGGGTAGTCACAGAAGCATCTTATATGAATAAAATAAAAGAAAATTCTTGCGTCATGGCATTACTTATTTACAAAGTGAGAATTTATAGTTTTATGATTATTCTTATTATTAATTTGCTTTAATTAATTATAACAATATGCCATATAAAATGAACTTACGGTAAAACCACCTTTTGTTGCCACTATGCTTTATCACTAGAAAAAACCTTTCTATACCATATATTACAAGAATTGTGCTATAGCAGAAAAAATCAAGACGAAAGAGAGAACACCACACGGGCTAACAAATGACATACAAAACCTAACATACAGATTCGACCTAGTTTTAAAAGAATCAAGACCCATCACCGTACACTAACTGGACCATTCGACTGTGATTTCAACACGTGAATTTTTCACCTTCAGAATAAATGCACCATGCTTCGCGAATTCTTCAAGCACAATGCATAACGACCCACCAACGTATGATCAGCAACAGAAATTCATCTGTTGCCATCTGCTTCCGCTGCCGAGAATACATAACTTCTTCCAATGGGCAGACAAATAAAATTAACCGTGTTTGCTTCTGCTCAACACTCGGTGCAAAAATCGACCAGTAATGTTTCATGTCTGGTCCATTGCTCTCGAACCAATCTGTACATGCTGTTTGAAGAGAGCATAGAAGCGTATGTATGTCTTCCCTTTTTGAGTAAATAAAATTCCCTAAATGACAGCATCATCCCATATTACACGAGAAAAGTAGACTCCACGGAAGAAAATTTAGCCTGGTAGACTTCCTAGAAGCATTTCAGCCGATACAATTACGAACTACTCACACGAAGTTAGAACAGGCCATCATCTGTTAGCATCCGTTAGATCGTCCACAACAGCGCCACAATGCAGTCCAACAGTTGCCCTTAAATGACAGTCATTCACTTGCAACTCCGAACAAAATGCTTCACTATATCAACAACTGCCAAAGGGTGCAATGAAGTTGTTACCATGCAATAGCCGACCTCACAATATCCCATTCAAGACTCTCTGATAATAATCATACTGCCGTGTCCGCCATGCATCTAAGCTGCTACTGATAAGAGAGAGCACCAAGGAGACACATTGCTGCCAGAAAACAAGATATCATGTCCTGATAACTGTAGCAGTAAAAAGCTTGTGAAGAAAGATACTAGTCCAGAACTTAGACCTCACCTCTTCTGTCAAACTCAGATGAAATCTTTTCCTTAGGTACTGTATTGTTCGCGGACCACCTTTGAAACATGGGAATCCTGAATCCTAATTCAACAAATTACACATACTATTAAGCAAAAACTACTTAACAATATAAAGCACATTTCATGAAGCACATAGTCAAAAGATTAAAAAAGAAAAAAGAAAAAACAAAGAATGACAGCACAAGAGCCTTGCCCATGGCTGTTTCTTGCACACCCTTTGCCCACTACCAACATGTTCCCCCGTAGAACCTTTATTCATAATTTTGATATTCCTTTGTTCGCTTCCAATCCCATCTGCCACCAAGAGTTCTTAGTACAAAAGGTTATTTTTGGTTTACTCCAATTGTTACCGTGTTATCATTTTTACTTTCAGGAGAATAGTACACAATGAACTACTAGCTTCAATTAAACAAGCAGATTAAACAAGCAGCTTCAATTACACAATGAAAAACAAAGAGATTTGTTTTCCCAATTGTCTCATGAAAAGGCCTTTCAAGAAAATGTTATCCTCTTCTTTACACGTCCCAACAAATACTTCTACGCTAGGAATTTGAAAATAACCATCATGCACTTCACCTAACAATTGTAATCATCACAAAAGTCAAAAAAATAAAAGAAAATTGTTGAGTCCCTGTAACAAAATTCGACAGACATACAAACTGTAAAAGTGCCACAGCCAAAATCGAATAAATGGTTCTCTCTTGATCAATTAAAAATTAAATATAATTGAAACAAATCTTCCTACGTGCAACCAATAGAACATAAAAATAATTTCATGAATTTAGTCAAGCAACTGAAGATTGAATCACGTAATACAACATGAAGATACCATCAATAGCCCATATTGGCAAAGTCAGAAACAACACCAATGGAATTTACAACTGTGAGAGGAGAGTAAAGGATAACATGCACTGCACTCATTCCAACTTGACCAAACCTTAACCATAAATTAGCTAGGTTGCTGACATGCATTGGTACATGTTTGGCATATACACACTGCAATTGATGCTGAGTAAGAATTACTTGTCTTACCTGCAACATCTCAACAAGAAGAATAATTCGCTCTGCATGTTTTCTACAAGTTAAAAACCCTTGAATGCACAAAACCTGGATCCAAAGGGTAACGTCAAAATAAATCACAATTTCAAAACACTGAAGGGCCATATAAATAACAAAAAACAGAGAGTATATCCTACTTTAAAATAGTCAAAGAACTCGCTAGGAACTCCCTCAGCATCAGAATCCATGACCTGGAACAATCACCAAAGAGCTCAATAACTCAAAACCAAATCGAACTAATTCAATAGCAATACATAATGAGACTGTTGCACAGTGGCAGTAGATAGGCCAGGACGCAGAAGATACATGCTGAACAAGGCACATATAATTAATTATTCTACCTCAAGTAACTCTCGAGTTAGTTTGAAAGGAGCGCTCTCAAAATTGACACCACCAGGTGAATTAGAAAGCATAAAGCCAAAATCAATGTGTATAATATGACCTTCTTCATCCAGTAACAGATTTCCATTGTGCCTGTCCTTCACCTAAATAACATGCAAGGCTTATCACAATTAGCTCCAATATCAAATAGAATATAAAAAAGATATTAGGCATGTTATTTTAAGAATACAACAATTGAAATTAATATTTTTCAGGTCATAAATATTGTCACTCAAGTTCAGGGTAATAGTAAGCACAAATGTCAAACCATGTTGAATATTGTGCTACCTTTTCAAGAATGATTCTCATAAGCCAAGGACATGAAAAGAATCTTATATGCAAATCTGAATTTGATTTTCCATGTTACAAGCAATGAACCTCTCGTGTTTGTATGCACACTAGTAAATATTTTAAGGGTAAAAAGGTATTGTACCTGCAGAAGGTAGCACACTAGAGAATAACCAGCCATACTTTCAACAAAGTTCCTCTGAAAGAAGAAAAAGGGTAAATCAATTGATTAATGAACTAATTAAGCAGTCAATAATAAGAATCACAAAGAAAACATTCATCCCTTTATTGTCCTCCATGCATGATTTTCAGATTTTAACCATGAATAACGAAAAATTCTCCATCTACAGAAATGATAAAGGTAGCTATTGGCAATATGCAGATACAGACAACAGCATAAAATTACCACATCCGAGAGTTGACTTTCAAACTATTCCATCAACATATCTGTTGATAATGCACCCACCCTAAAATTACATATATACAGCTTTGGAGAAAGTTAGGCAACAGATTTGCTAGAACTATAAACCTAGTACGATGACTTTCCATCATGCGAAGGTTCATACCTGTGCAAGCTTAAAACTCGGGGAGTTCTCCTCATACTTAGCAACAAAGAAGTCATGCAAACTCGTTATATTGGGATATCTACACTTAATGGAGTGAAGTGAAGCCTGTAAAATAGCATCATATTGATGGAGATTTCCCACAAGTTTTGCTTTAAATACATAAATTAACATGATTATACATACTGTATCAGGAATTGTCTCAATAAGAGCTGTATAAGAAGAAGTGACTAGAACTTCATATGGTCGTAACCAGAGTGGGAGACCAGCTTCTTGGAATATATCTGGCATCAAAACCAAATTACATGAGTTTGAATCTTCAGGAAGAAATTAAACAAAATAATTGATTGGGACAAGATGCAGCTTCCCATGGTGGTCTATCAAAAAAACAGTTCTACAGCATGCTAGCGATGCATTAACAAACCATGCCACGCATTACAGTCATGTAACGCATCAGTAGAATTATACACCATTTTCTTCAAGAAATAAAAGTTTTTTTTAAATCTATTAGAAATTAGATTGAACTAATCTAGAATAGCTAGCACTTCTAAGGCAAGGTTTTCAATATGTATTATTGGTCTAAGGCAGGGTTTTCAATATGTATTATTGGTTAATTTAAGTTTGAAATCAGCCATTCATCAGATTTTTTTTTTGACTGACCTGTTTATCTAGTTAAAGCCTATTAAACAGTGGATTAGCCAGCATACTCTCAAAAACAAACAATCTGATCAATAAGTAGACACAAAGGTTAAGAATCTACCATAAAAATGTGAAATAAGTTGCACGGCAAGATGCTCCTGCCTACAGTCATCACCACTCTTCACAATCACCTACACAAGAACAAACAAGAAAACAATATTTTTCATACCCAAGACAATAAAATCATGATCACATGCAAATACACAACTACAATAAAATTTAGCATGCATTCATTGCCATGGTATCCTTGAAAGTAATTGAACTCTTTGTGTCAATGATATTTTTTTTAATGTTTAATACAAACTTACAGAGCGCAAGTCCCAACCAGGCAACTTCCCATATACTGAAGTTTTACGAATCCTCTCTTTCTTTGCCTCCCAAAGTTCTCCAGATAGCGCATCACAGGCCTTCGGGGTGCCACCATTAGCCTGTTTGAAAATTAGATATTTTATATTTTTGTCCCATTTCCCTAAAAACAAACTTTAATCTTGAAAATAATTTCAATGTTTTATACTAGTGAAATATTACCCTTGGTTTTGCATCTGATGAATCTTGACCAGCTCCTTTTAAAGGAAGGCCGGGAGGTGCTTCTCCTTTGGCTGCGGCAGCCTACAAAAGATGGTTCAACTTTTACCAACAAAAAATGCAAAATAACATGACAACAGTACTTCGTCTGAAGGCCAACCTTCACTTCTTCAAAAGCAATTGTACTTGGAACACGACGATGTTCCCTTCGACGTAATGGCCCTTGATCCCCAATATCTTCCATACGAACAGCAGGATCTGCTGTCAGCACTACCCGAACCCATTCTAAATCATCACCACCATCTACTGCTCTATGCACACCACTGCGATTAATACCATGGCGAGTATTCATAGACAGACGAGACACTTGCTTCTCAACCGAGAAAGTCACATTAACAATTTTCTGTTTTGCCTCCATTGTGTGGGACATGGCCTGGTCAATAGCTTGAGCTGTAGATCTAGACAACCTGTCACTACTATTTCGATATGCTTCTTGGGCAGTCCGCAAAGGATAGGCCCATGGAGGTGGCTTTGGCAAAAAAGCATCTCCATTTGCCAAAGGAATTCCTCCTCTGGAAAGCTTACCAGATGCATCTTTTGCATTGCTGAACAAGGAGTAAGAAGGCAAACAAAATAAATAAATAGTTGAACGCACCAGTTAAGTGACTCTAGAAATCAAAAATGATTCTAAGTTATAAATCCTATGCTATTTAAAAGCATGACATAACTTCAATTACCTTGGCACATCACATTTCAAAACTTCGACGCAAATCAAATATGGTGCCTTTTCCCTGGAATTTAAAAGAACAGCTTCATCTTCAGGTATATGAACTACACGGTACATCCCCTTTCCCATTGGAAAGCAAACACCTAGAAAGTAAAAGTTTAACAAGCAATCATATGATCTCAAATGGCTAATCATGATGAAGATCTTGATGCTAAATTGTTATTCTAAAATCCAAAATAGAGAAGATCTTAAATATCAAATAGAGCTTCCAAGTGATTGGTAAGCATTTGAATTTGCTAAATGTTTAGAACCACTGACACTGTCAGAAAACAAAACGATAAAAGAAAAACTAATTTTTAAGTTCAAAAAATATGTGTTGGAGAGAATGGGAATAAAAAGAGAAGGCAATAAATGGCTTCAAAAGGAAAATGATTAGTTCAAAAACAAAAGTTCATTACATCCATCCCACATTTCATGAAGTTATGAGATGGCTGTTCAGCATTCTCAACTTCTCTGGAAATAACAAAATACATTAGAAAATTAAAATAAAACCAGTAAAACACATGTTCTAAACATTGCCAACAATATTAAGAACAAAAATCCGGAAGCTCCATTTGAAACAATAGCAAATTTTTTTGATATGGACACCAGAAACCTTGTAATTATCAGCATTATTTCCAGCATCTTTCAAATTTGAAAGAAAATGAATAGTCTCAAAAGAACACATGATAGAATGCTCGAAGATTTCACAAATAAAACTAAAGGTACCTCCAGTATTTTGAGCTTCAACTAAATGCATGTTGATCTCTGCAAGTGACTGAAAATTCAAAAATCAAAAGCAGGAAATACATCAGAACAGAATCAAACAAGATGCTATATTCAGATATATTGTTTTAGCATCATATGTGCATACTGTAACAAATATGCTCCATGGGTGCACAAATGCACTTTTATATCGATTCCAATATATGTAGATAAAGACTGCCTCATCCAAATAAGAGATTAAAAAAAGAAAGATAAGACAATAATGGACTGAACAACCTCACATAAAGCACTTTTGCGATCTTCAACAGGAAATACATCAACCAACCCATAAGAAGTCTCACATAATGACATCACAAAGTCCAGTGACTCATGATACGCCCCTTTTCGAAAATGAGCTGCAGTATTACTAGGGAGTGGGGGCTTTGAATTCGACTTCTCATTCTGTTGTTTTGGTGAACCCGGACGTTTCTGCCATTTTAGGAGCACAAGAAAATCAACTAGAAAATATAAAGGCATGTACAAATAAGTGTCAAATAAACGAACTTTCTGACAAACACAAATACAAGATATTAAATCCAGTATGCTATATTGACAAATGTAAATACATGATATCCATTACAGTATGCCATATCCTCAGCTGCAACCATAATTCATTGTCATTGAACAGAAAATATGAGCACTAGAAAAACTATTTGCCAGCTTAGCTGAACCTAACACAAGCTTATTAATATAGCATTCTCAAAAAGAAATTACCAATTCATGACTACAAGGTCAAAATCAGCTATCCTTCATAATTTCATCGAAAAATAATCCTACTATATAATCGTCCCAAGTACCTGATCTATCAAATAGTTACCACTAAGGGCCGCCAAAGCTTACTCTTCTTAACAACGAGGAACAAATTTATTTACAAGTTAAAGATCAATATATTATAAACTGGAAACCAGTATGAATGTAATTTAGGTATGCTTTTATAGCATTGCAAGCAATTTTTGTTCATAACATTTCCTAAATATGCCATAGAGAATAAAGCACTGAACTACAAATTCAGATCACCGCTACATGTCATGAGAAGTGGAAAAAAAAAATAAAGAAAAAGAAAAGCCTAAACTTCAAGGGAAGCTAGGTAGAGACAAAGGTTAAGAGTACAGAAAACAAACCTGGAAGCATATTTTAGGTAAAAACTAATTAAAGGAAACCACTTCTTCTAGTCATATATCTTTTTTTAAAAAAAAAACAATTCAATCATATTATCTGAAAAACACATATTCATTCAAATTAATTTGACTATGGAAAATTAATTATAATTGAAGGTAATGAATATGCCAAAAATTTTAATCATCTGTTTAAACCGCAATTCACAACTTGCAAAGTCAAATTATGTAAATTAAAAAAAAACTATCATTTTAAAATAACAGTTACATGTATTAGTATCACAAAATGAATCAGTTTTTAAGGCATGCCAAGTAAGATAAGGCGCACCTCTTTGTTCTTCTTGGATCCAAACAACTCTGAGTCTTCAACTGAACGATCACGATCTTTGAACAATTTACGGAAGAAATTCTCAGACCCAGGACTGCCCTCAGACAACCCACCATTGTTACTCTCATTTATTGAAGCACTTCTGGCATCTTCAGGATGCACTCGAAACAGTCTTCGAAATATTGAAAATTCAGAAGATTCTTCCTCCTCATTATTGGCATTTGCTTCATCAACTCTATCATTTCCATCTTTCCTATCATCAAACTTTTCCTTGAACAACCTCCGGAAAAACCCCTCTTTTTCATCATCCTCCGCAGATTTTGAATATTTTTCTTCAGAGTTTAACCTGTCATCGTTCCTATCATGTCCATCCTTTTTGTCCTCAAACTTCTCTTTGAAAAACTTTCTAAAAAAACCATCTTTATCATCATCTTCCACAGATTTCGAAACTAACTTATCATCACCATCACTCTTGCTATCACGAAACAACCTCTTAAAAAACCCTTCCGAGCTTGAAGCCAACTCCTCATCATCACCTTTAGTGCTTAAAAGCCTCTTGAAAAATCCATCTGAGGTTGAAGGCAACTCCTCATCATCACCTTTACTGCTTAAAAGCCTCTTGAAAAAGCTATCTGAGGTTGAAGTCAACTCTTCATCCTGTCCTCTACCGCTCTCTCTCAAAAATCTCTTGAAAAAGCCATCTGAGCTCGATGTCAACTCATCATCATCTCCTTTACTGCTATCTCTCAAAAATCTCTTGAAAAAGCCATCTGAGCTGGAAGTCAAGACATCATCCTCACCTTTGGTACTGCCATCCCTCAAAAGCCTTTTGAAAAATCCATCCTTCTCACTGTCGTCATCATCTTTCTCCATTGACTTCCTGAACAACAGTGCATCTCTAACCTTTGGACCTGGCATAAACTTCTTAAAAATTTTGTTTTCATCTGGGGATGATGGATTGCCATCCTCCTGTAAATTATTTCCCGATGATGGTGAGAATGAAAAGGACTTGTTCACAGGAGGTGAAGATGTAAGCGACAACAACTTCTGCTTTGATGATAATATTTTATTCAGAACCTGGTTCTTGCTCCCAGGACTAGACGACTCATCTGGAGGCCGTACAAGGGGAGGCCATTCTCCCATCAAAGTAGCAGCAATCTGGCATTTCTCCTGAATCCTACTTATCCCTTCATTGTCATCATAATCCTCAAGCTCCGCCAACAAAAACCAATGCACCTTTATAGCTATCAGTAAAGACTTGGAACATATATCAATTACAAATTTATCCAATGAAGGACTTGGCTTGTGTATTAACATGTAACAAATTTGAAACAGATAGCTCTCAATACCAGATAACGGCAATGAATACATTCTGTTACAGAGATAATCACGTACCCCGGCATGCTCATGCTTGTATAAGTAGCTGACTGCGATCCACTCGCAGAAAAAAGAAGAATCGAAGAACCTAATTAGCCAACCACTCTCACCAGACTCGCTAGTTAGGTTGCTTCGTGAGCTTATCTCTCTAGGTAACTCGTCAGAATCTCTACGACTTAAACCTAGAAGCCTCACCATTGTCATTCTATCATTACAAAAACCCTAAATTCGCATCTTCGAAATCAGATCAAATCAAAGCACTATTGAACACAACAATTAAAATCTATTAAACAAACAAACGCACGCTTATGTTGAATATCAAAACCCTGAAAGTCAGTAAAACCTTTATCGAAACCCTAATTATGGAGGTAGTTTAAGAATTGTCAGTCAGTGGATTCAATTCGAATGCAGACAAATAGGTTTCGACCCGTTGATTGAGCAGAAACCCTAATTCTCTGTACAAAAAGAACAAATAACAATAATAACAGAATTTTCTGTTTGTTTCAGAGGAAAATCTATCAATTGATGATTTGAAGAAGACGAAAACAGTGTAGGGAAAATCAATGATCGAGGTGTTGTGAAGTCAAAAGGGATAGATTCTCTTTTCCTTTTTTCTCCTTTTTAGTTCGATGACATGAAAGAATTTATGTATTACTTACAAAGGAGAGCTATAAGAATTTTGAATGCCCAAGGAAGAGTATGGACTTTTAGAGAGCGGATCTGAGAATCTTTGGTGATCAGGAAACGACGCCGTTTGCGACGTTGGTGGTGAGGGTGGTTATGTGATGTGATGTTGTGTTCTATGCTGTCAGAGAGGGAAAGGGAGCAAGGAGAGAGGTGACTTAATTATTATTATTATTATTATTATTATAGGTTAATCATTGTTAATACCAAGAAAAATATTCAATAATTTTTATTTTTCTCTGTATTATAAATTCAGGAAAGAAATATACAATTAATGTGAATAGAAGGAAAACCCGCTAGCAAGTAACGTAATTTTCAAAATAATATATTTTTATTTTATTTTTTAATTTGATAAAATAACATTTTTATTGGAGAAAGAAAAGTAAAATGAAGGTAAATAATGTAAATTTTTCCTTTCAAATTTGACAAGTATCTAAATTATTGATTCAATTTTTTTCTTTTTTCCTTTATTATTTTAAATAAATTTTATTAAACCAAAGGATCCTGAATATCATGAATTTTAATATATCAATTATTTATTATTTATATTTTAAAAATATGTAAAATTTTACCATTGATTTTTTCATCAATCAACTAATCAATAATATTAAATGAAAATTACTCATTTTTAAAAATATATTATATTTTCATAATATTAAAAAAAGATGCCCATATTTTTTTTTTGAAAAATTGCCAATATTCAAACAGTTTATATTCCAGGCCCATTTGATGATGTGGAGGCTTAAGAACTCTAATTAGGTCCATGGGTTCTGGTCCAACTAACTTTATCAAAGCTCAGTGTAAGTTATAGAGTCCATTTACAAGCTGATCGTGACGAGATATGCATCGAACCATAGAAAGAAGCGTCTCCCAAGAAGAATGAGCATCATCATATCAAGCCACATTATCATGGAAATGGGTGATATGTATTGGAAAGTAAAACAGTGAATACGAGTTGCTTGGTAGACATCACCGGCAACAAAATGAAATGGTAGGACTCAGATTTGACAAGGAGATCATCGGTAATGGACATACGATTGGTAATCTATAGATTACGTGATTCTCAGGTCAAACGTCGAATGGGATTTTATCTTCTGTATTATCAAGTGATGGTATGCAAGAAGATATAAATAAAAGACATGCATGAACGAGAGATATCAATTAATTTACAATATTAATATACAGATTAATTCATAACATTTTGCTTCATAATTTCTTGTGAATCAACTCAGCTTTACTCATGATTTCTAATCATCACACTGAAAGATCACGAGAAGAAGAAAATTTATGAAGCTGAAAAAGCCTAGAAAGGTGCCGATGCTATGTCTCTGATTCCGTCGGTGAGCTCCACTTGAGGATTCATGAAATTGAATTCGCCACCTTTATCCATTGATAAGCCTCCATCTTGCGCCACACTCACCACTGGCTCTAAACCCTAAAAGTAATAATCATCACTGGCTTGAGTTTATTTTTGCTTTTCATCAATCATGAGCCAAACATTCCTTAATTATATTACAATGATGATCTTAAATAAATTAAGAAAATAACGTGAGCTTAAAGAGTTCTAAGCAATACATTAATGGCAAACTGAAAAGGAACCACATGTGGGCATATAAATTACAGAGAAAGAGTAACGTGATCAAGAAGATTAATAACTGAAATGCTATTTATATTATTTTAAAGAATCGTACCTGGGTAAATATATTCATAGCTTCTTCTATGCTCCTTGTGTTCATCACATATAAAGCTGACTCCTGTTCACAAAAAACAATTACGATGATGATCTTTAAATATATAGGGTGTGCTTCCATGCATCAATATAATATTCCATGGATCACGGCTTACCCTTGCGCGTTGGATTTGAGAAACGTCGAGAGTTCTTGGCTCTCTTTCCAGTGAAGATTTTCTGTCGATCCTCAAACCTAATCCACCAAAATGCTCCATTTATCTATCGTTTTAATATTGGATGGAAGTTCGCAAGGGAAATGGACCACCCTTTTGTAACTACGTACAAATGCTTTTCTAATATTTATATTTTAGGGTTAACTACTTAACCACGTAAAGCTAACGTGGCAAAGCACAGCCACATGCGTGGCAATTTGCTGTCCGTTCATTGCACACGTGTAGGGTGATAGTATCATGGTCTCCAACAAAGAAACTATACCACTTCCAAGGTTTTCTTTACTGTCCAAAAGAGGAAAATTTAGGAAGATATTCTGTGATAGTTACGTGTCAACGTAGCTTGCTCTCACCAATCAAAAATTGCCACGACATGTACTTAAGAACACGTGTATTATGTGGATGGTATAGAGTTGATCGGCGCCGATCATGCTCTGGACTCCGACGAATACTCATACGACATGTAGTGTCGGTCTCTATCTTTATTAGTTATTTAATATAATAATTAGGGAAAATCCTTATAGATTTGAGCCACGTCATTGTAAGTTATACTGTTTTTGACATCTGAATACCTAATTCCATTCGTTTAGGTTACCCCTTGAAAGATAGTTGAACTTATTATTCATTGTATGTTTCTGTATTAACTCATTAATGCATACCGACTAATCTAACACGTATTAATGTATAAATTTGTTGCATGCATATATGTATATGTGTGTATATGTTATATCAAAGACTGATGACAACTAACAGTTTTATTTATCAAGATTTTGATCAACAGATATCTATAAAAAAATTCTAATTTTTAAGTGAGTACAGATTTTAAGTGTACAGGAGAACAAACGATTTTGTGTCTATTCTAAAGATAAAATACATAGGGGGTTAAAAGACCCTCACTGTAAGGCTTTCAGGTTGAGCTGCCATTTCTATTGGCTTTGTCCTGTGCCAGTAGAGCTCAGGATCTTATCAGGGCATTGGTCCGTCGGATTGGTCTAACTCGGTCAATGCATGGATTAATGTTCTCAGTATGGATTCTTTCTTCCTCCACTGGGTGAGTTGGGATTGGAAGAAAGCTTTATGGAAGACTTCTCTTCTTTCCTTTGCAACACCATAAGCATTATTTTGCCCCTGTGAAACCCCTGATCTGCGAAGCGTGTTGGAGATTCCCCGAGAAAACTTGGCTAAGGTAATCAGAAGCCTTGGCCGCCATAGAAAACTTTGGCTAGTATTTTTATTAGTCATTCTTAATATGAGTTGACATGGATAATCATATCCAACCCATAAACTAATACTCACTATAATAATATGATTAATTGACGGATTTTTTAAATAAATCTAGAAAAATAATTTCCCAGAATAAATATATCATTATATTTTTAATAATATAGGTTTATCTAATATATAAATAATAAAAAATAATAATTGTCTTTAAGGATAAATCTAGTACTTTAAACTTGTTATTAGATTACTTAAGAATAATGATATAAATATGCATATTTTAAACCATCATTTTCGTAGAATCATATGCATTTTCATGACATTGTCATCCCTTTTTAGTATAAATTCCATAATAAGTTTAGCATTTATTCTAAAGTAATAGTTGAAAGTGTAGTGATTTTCTTTTAACGTGCTTTTGCCAGCTAAAGGCTCAATTATAATGCTCTGATAAGATCATTTAATAACACTATTCTTATACCAATGTATGGTCATATCATATATAATTAATATTTTATATAAAGTAATAATTATTATATATTTAGTAACAATATATTAATTAAATTTGTATGCATTAGGAAATTGACAAAAATATTTTAGTTCCATAATTGCATCCATAAATAAACTAAAATAAAGATATTTTATGTAAATAGGTATTATGCGGTAAACATTTATACCAGATGATGGATAATATAAAATATTTTTATATTAATAGGTATTATGAAATAATATGTTATGTAAATTTATATAAAATATTAGATGTAAAGTTCTAAAATATACCATATAGTTTGACATTTTGATGCTTGAATAGCATAATATAGGATTCATTATATTAAATGAAATTGTTCTTAGGTCTATTTTTAAAATGATCATTGATTTTTAATTTTTTTTCATCGGAAAGTTTTCTGTTTGTTAAATATATACGTGACATAATATTCCTCGAATATTTGCTTGAATTGCATACGTGAACGATTGCCATATGGACGGTTGTCATGTCATCATTTATGTTGACACGTAATCCTATGTGGTAATAGAATTGACGGGGCCACGTATGCAACTGTTCATGTGGCAACCGTGCACGTATGCAATTCAAGCAAATATTTGAGGAATATTCTATCACATATATATTTAATCAACAGAAAACCTTTCGATGAAAAAAATTGAAGTTTAGATACTGAAAAGAAAAAAACGAAAATCAATGATTATTTTGAAAATCAATCTAAGAACATTATCATTTGATATAATGAACCTGTATAATATATCAAGATTATTTATATAATTTAGATGTTTTTTTGACAATTGGTTTGTATATATTACAATTAAATATAGCGGAATTATTACACAAAAAATATGATATATATACTAATTGAAAAATGCATGATGAAAACAATGCTGAAGTTTTTTAAAATTAATCAATAATTTAAAATAATACATGAGAAATTTAAACATTATTTCATAATAATATAACTCCGTTTCACACCAAAATAGTACAAATTAGGGCAAAAATAACAAGGAAATTTCAGAACAAAATTTCAGCAAAAGACACAAAGAAAACCTAGTCAACGAGAAAAACTCCAGCAGCTTCTTTTGGCATGTCTGCCGTGACCACCACCGGCACTCTACGGCAGCCGATCGTACCCGGATGAGCTGAAACTTTCCATTTAACAAGGTCATGCGACTGAGAATCATTACTAGACAAACGCTTTGCCTTTTATTTAATTTTTTATTAATCAATTGATATCCATGCACGATCAAACTTGGAAAAGCTGAAATTCAAAAAGGAGCTGGATATGGGCGTGGTCTTGGATTTTGACCGCTCGGTCCGTAATCTAAAGAACAAGTGCGATGTACATGCTTATTACATTTACATCTGTATCTCGGACCAGTACAACTGATCCCACAGACAAAGCACTGGGTACGGCACTGTAGCGACACTAACTGAAACTTGCAACCATGGTGGTTAGGGTTCCCAACGTTCTGAGGCCACTGTGGTGCACACTGAGGGTGGGCGGTGAAATTGCAGCAACCGACACAGCACGTGTAATAAAGCCCACAAATTGGTTTGCAGCATAAGGAACAGAAGGGACGTTGGCCGCAGCCGGAAAACATGCAAAGCGTAAGGCGGTGGTCAGGGCCGGGAACATGCTCGTAGGAGCAGATTTGGGAGGGAGCTTGAGCGCAACATGGATGGAGAGTGCAGTTTGCGCATCCGAAGGAGCATACGAACCGAGGCCCGCATCCGGTTAACTTACAGCCGCTGCAAGTGTAGTTTCCACAACCGTTGGGTTGGTAAGTTAGTTGATGGCAGTGGACGAGGGGCTGAATCGTCATTTTGTGTGATAGGGTGGTTTGGGATGGGCAGCTTGAATGTTTTACGCTATGAATGCAACACAGGCAGTGCGAGCAGCATCTTTTATACCCATCACAGCTCCTTATTCCTTTAAAAAAAAAAAAAAAAGACATAATTAAATTCGACACGCTAAGAAGACTTGACAACCCAAGTCTTCTTTTATTAAAAAAAAAAAACCCAACTTGTCTAAAACCTTGATTGAAACTTTTCTAATTAATTAAGAATAACGAAAACTTAACATCAATTTACTACAATAATTATTTTCAAAATTAAAGAAAATTCTCTTACCTTAAAATGATAAATAGATAAATAAATTATTTGAATTAATTTGTATCATTATTATCTCTAGAACCATAATTAATTTTCTAATCTTGATATATAATTAAATCCTTAAGCATTGACATGCCAAGTCTTTTTTTTAAATTTGCCAACCCCTCTTCAGGTGCTAAGTCTTTTTTTAACTTAAATCTAATACACGTACAAATTTCTACGCCCGCCGACGTCCCCTTTATTTTATTATTGACTTTTCGTATTCTTTTCATTAAGCCCAAAATAATGAGCAATTACAAGCTAACTTTTACATTACATTACATCTTGTTTCTGAAATCATGAATTCAAAAAAAATATATTTACAAAATTAATAAGAGCGAGGAACAAACCATGCAGCCAAGCACTGAGCTGTAAAATTAGTTGAACAATAGAACGATACCATGTCATTAGACAGGTAGCTTGAATTGACAAGCATTAGGGTGCTTGGGTACGGAGATAAAAGGGACCTGATTCTTCCTAATATAATAAGGGAAGGGATAATGTTGGTAGATAATTCTATAACCAAATTCTGAGAGTGATCAGCAAGCTTTATAACCTTTTTTATTATTCAAAACATATATCTGTTAATAATGTAATATAGATCAATTTAATTTATTCGTTTATGAATATATACTTAAAAGAAAATCTGCTCAATGGATTATTCCATATGACTGTTCATAGATGGTAGCAACCAAATTACAACATTATGAAGAATAGATTAGGGAATAATTATGGAAACACAATACTTGTTTTTCATATCTTATTTTATAATATATATAAAAAATGCAAGACGCTTTAATTAGCTAAATAAGAGAAGCCATCTTAATTTCCTTTTTATTCACTTTATTATGATATAATATTAAAAGTTTAAATTTAGACTTACGATTCTTTGTTATCATCGAATAATCTTGTAAAAAAAGTGATACATGAATTATCACTTTTTAATTTTTCATGCTTATTGATTAATTTAATACGCATTCAGATAAGAAATGAAACCTCGATTGAATGCCATGGATTAGAATTCAAATGGGGGCAAGAACCTGTGTAAATGAGCAGAATGAGATGCTCATTAATGGGCTCAGTCCCATCCTATTCTTCAAGGTACGATAAATGGGTGATTAATTCATAGCACAAGCGATTACATCAAGAATATGCTACAAGAATGTATAATACTGGTCAATTGATACTAGCTTCTGTTAAAGAAATAGAACAGAGTTTAAAATTTAGGAGTTGTAAATTGTGAATTGGTGTCAACTTTATTATTAGATGGTGTAAGATATTGAGTTAAATACAAGGGGAAAGAGGAGGGGGCTGGATTCGAAACCCAATACATCCAGCTCTCGCTCGGCATATGGAAAGTCAACTGTTGTGAATGTGAAACTGGTCTGGCAAGTTGCAAATGCAAGGCAGTGCCAGTTAATAACAATGGCCGGCTAACGAATCCAGCAGCCAACCCACCCACCCACTGCCTGCTAAATGGATAGGATAGAAACGTAAAAAGTTAGGTTATTCAATAGAAATAATGTAACTTGGGTCAGTTTATTCTCGGATTTGACTTTATGTGATTACAGATTCAATTAAACTAAAATAATTATACAAAACGGATACTTTAATTTGGATATGCGGATTAGGTGGGTTGGATGGTGGCATCAATCGAATCCGGTTTTATAAATAAATGCAAGCAGACGAGTTCTTGTTGACACGTCAACTTTGGCCTTTGACGTGATCGACCACCGTCCCTACGAAGATCCCTTTCCACACGTTTTCTATCCAAATCCATAATATTAATAAAACCGATGGTGACACCACGCGGTTTTATACACCGAATTTACACAGGTAGGCTCCATTTGCTGTAAAACCGGTCGGCCTTGCGGTTCACAGCAAACACCCGTAAAGAACCGGTCATCCTATCATAAACCAGCAGAAATATATCAAAACGTCATCGTTTAAGAATAACATGTAAATAGCATGCTGGATCGCTGGCCAACCGAAAGGGGACGATGACACCAATTATGGACTCTGCTAGGAGGAAAAGATGCACTGCTTGCTTGTTGATGTCGAAGAAGAGCCCAAGATCACACGCTTTGGTTTAAATCCAGCTACACACACTGGTATAAATATGATTTTGTACAGTTTACAATATGAATATTACACACTGACCTGCTGGCCATTTACAACAAGAGAGAATACATATATAGCATCGCTTGGAAACTTCCTTTCTTCGGCGGTTCTTCTGGAGATGAAACAATCCGCAAACTTGGTTCAACAAGTGGGGAAAAATATCCCCAGCATGGGACTGTCGAAAACGTAACATTGTGATTCCAGCTCGTGCTGCACTCTGAGATGAGCATAAAAGGTGTGTGTTGGTATTTACAGTCATAGAGGCCTTCTTCTCGGTGATGCGCCAGGCGTTTGACTTCTTAATAAAGAGGTTTCCAAGCTTGGATCATGGGTATATATCGTGTTTGGTCTTGTTGAATACAATGAGTAGTCGCTCAAGTGATAACCGCTTTGCCCGGTCAAAGAATACAACGGGTGGGAAGGTGAAAGAAAACAACTCTTGTGTCCTGGTTCATATTGTCGCAAGGGACTAGAACAGGGGGATACAGGTAAGGACATGATCACCTTAACATTGTCCCTGTTATAAAACCACCAGAATTCATCAAACAGTGACGAAGCATGATATGAGAAACTTTATTCTAAAACAGTGATTCGATGTTTACATGGAATGACAAACTAATTACTTTGTAACAAGTTGAGAAGAAACTGTTAGTTCCTTTTTCAGTTGCAACTCATGTTCTCCATGAATGAAGTTTTTTTCGTTTTTCTTGTTGATCTGTCTGGTTAACACTGGTTTGTCATTCTATGGTAATAATCCTACATGGAATCATGTTCTAGGATATCATCTCTCGGCATGAAAAATGTGATTGAAAGAAAAAGTATTCACTTACTTGGTGTTATTCAATCCTCTCTCATTTGGGATGGCTTGCTTCATTGCATAATCTCCGTCAGACAAAGGGATATTTGATCTTTTCGAGTGGAAATCTAGCACTGGCTGCTCACAAAGCAACAAAATAGCTAATTAAGACAACATCCAACGGAAGGACTGAATTTTCAAGCTGTCGATAAGAACACAGTACATGCGCACCAATTCCATCAAAATAAACTTCAGAAAATAACATTTTGGCTTTCAAAATGGCACTTAGGAAGGAATGTCATTCAAGAAACACTAATGTAAAGGACTTGATCAATCTTTCACTCCATGATAGCAGAATGCATCTTGTTAATGCACCCTTCTTGGCCTGCATTGCCAAAAATCCTCACGACTCACAAATATCTGTTTTATTCGTCATGGTTTACTTGTAAAATCATAATACATTATTCAAGTATCTTCAAGTATAGTAATAATGTTGTTGACTTGATTATTCAATTATACATACAAGTACATTAGGTATGCTTTTTAAAAACATAGTTGAAAATATTATTGAGTGAAACAAAATACAGATAACAGACCTTAATTTACTCAAGAATTAGACTTGGTTAGCATACACCATACCAAGTAAATGCTCTCAAAAAATGATACATCCAAAACTGGAACATGCATCTTGAAATCAAAGTGAAATTTAGTACTAGATCAAGTTGAAAGATTACCGGCGTACGGCTTCCATCAAAAGTGTGTGGAAAAGCATCTCTGGTTATGTTCATATTAGCAACTTTTGTTGTCGCTTGGTCCCGAATGAAAGGATGGTCCAACAATTTTGCAGCCGTAGGACGTGCTGATGGATCCCGCTGCAAGCATTGCTTTATAAAATTTTTTGCATCATTTGAAAGGTAATTAGGTATATCCGGCATATCTTTGCTGTTTCCAATTTTAAAAATGGCAGCCACCTGTCAAATTTTACAAAATAAAATGACATCAATCCTGAGAACACGCTGAAGCTGACAATTAGGCAGTTTAAGCTCTAAAAGTATTTGAAATGCTCACCCCTTCGTACTGGTGCCATGGTGGTTTTGATGTGGCCATTTCAAGAATGGTACATCCCAAGCTCCATATATCCACAGCAAGATTATATCCGTTGGTATTCATTACAACCTGAGATCAGTGAAATTGAAAAAGAATGAGAAAAATAAATCCTGATGAGCAGTGGATACTCAGAACTGAAGAGCTCATATAGATGGAATGGATAGGTTTCACAGTATATGAACTAATTACTAGAAAGAGGCAGGATGTGGGCAGGTTGAGTAGAGAGTAGAGAGAAAGAAAAAATACCTCAGGAGCCATCCAATAAGGACTTCCCTTAAATGAAAGCACCGAAGAACAAGAAGTAATCTGATTCAGAACACCAACCAAAAAACGATCAGCAATGATCAAAAGTAGAATACATATAATCTAATATTAATCTTAAGTGAAGGCAAATATAGAGTCCAGAGATTAAAGAGAGATACATGCTTAGCCATGCCAAAGTCGGCCAACTTGATTTCACCATTGGGTCCAACCAATATGTTAGCCCCTTTGATATCCCTATCAAGGTAAAAAATAGAACACATAACTAACGATTAGAATACAAAAACAATGCAATTCAAACAAACAATTAATCAACCATAATAAGAAAATACCTGTGCACAGTATTCCTTGCATGCAAAAAGGAAAGACCATAAAGAATCTGCCTGGTATAATTTTGAATAACTGGTTCCTTAAAGGCACCATATTCTTGAAGCAATTTGTGTATTGAGCCACCAGAAACGTATTCCAAATAAACTGAAAGTGTTTCATCATTCTGAAGAAATGGGAAACCAAACAATCACCTTCTCAGAGTCTTTTAGATTTTACAACTCACTTTGATTGAACATAAAGTAGGTACAATTATATTGATGAGAGAATCAAATCCAAAATCCATCCAAGTCATGTATGAAACACAAAACAAGTGGATCGTACCAGTTCACTACCGTGATAATGGACTATATTTGGATGTTGAAATTGACTAAGCAAATTGATTTCCTGTAGACACCAGAATGCAGTTAGAAATCAACCATCACAACAAACGACTATCTGCAACAGCATTGCCATGTCAAGCGTGCTTTAGCTTGATGTCATAAACAAATTACCTGGTTCAGTTGCTTCAGACTTTCTTTTGATGTTTGATCATCGGATACAACTCTGACTTCTTTTATTGCACACATATGTCCACCCTCACTGTTCAAGTTACAATAAAACATTTCAAAGAGCGCAAAATATAACAATATATGCAACAGAAATGCAACTGTAATTTTTTATTTAGCAATTTTCGTTTCTTTTTACCCTCATTAAGGACAACACTGCCATCACGATAATGTCTAAGCAGGCTGTTTAAATTATGAATTACTTGAAACAGTTTCTTGAAATAAGTGGTTTATAGTAACCATTGTCATTATTACCTGTTAAATCCCAGGTAAACATGTCCAAAAGTTCCCCTTCCCAGAAGCTTTCCTTTCTTCCATTTTGATACTGGAGCATTCGTGTTTTCAGCCACCACTGTCCTGATGCTTGGCAGCGACGGAGGACTGGTAGGAGACGGTGGAAGGGGCAGCCGATGGGATTGGCTTTTTCCATCCGTTGGAGAATCAAGATTAACACCTGCTGCCGACAAAGGATGAAGAGGTGATGTAGGCCTGCTAGCGCCTCTTGATGCGGGACCAGGACTTCTCGGATGAGGACTTCTCAACCCTGGACCTGGACTTCTTGATCCTGGTCCCGGACTTCTTGAACCAGTATTGAATTTCATATCACCATTTACTCTATGATCAACCGCTGACCTGGGTTACAATTAATTGGATTCACTTGAGAATCAAACTAGATTTCATTCTTGTAATACTTATCTGGTACAGACAAGACATAAATATAAGATTCGCAAACTTGATTCTGAAATTCAGAATCTTGAGAACTTGGTGCTAATCATCATATCCCAGTCCAGTGAAGAAATTTAAACGCAACTCAACAATTGAGGAATGAAATTACTTCTAAACCAACAAATTAGAAACACATGAAAACCAATAACTTCAAAGAGAAGGACTATCAATCGATATATATGCGTGTGTGTTAGAACCAACCTGTAACCAGCAAAAAGATTACTATGATGGTCACCGGCAATCGGATGATCATCGCCATAAGATCCAGAAGAGCTAACACTTGAAGCGGAACCACCAGAAGCAGACCCAGATCCCAAGCCAGACCCGATCCCAACACCCTGATCACTTCCCGGCCCTCCATATGGTGTAGGGAGAGGAAGACCAACACATCTCTTGTCAACAGAATCCGAATCAAAACCCGAAAACCCGTATGAGCTACTGGTGAAATCCTTGCTAGCACGTGGGGAATTCCTGGTCAAAACTTCAGGCTCATCAAAACAAGTTGTACTCTTCTGATTGTCTGAGCTGTTGCTGCCGCCGCTCTGCTTCCTGTTAATAGCAGAAGCATCATTTGCACAGTTGGAAGTTTCTTTAAAGAGTTGTTGTTGACGGCGCTTCTCTTCCTTGTTCTTTGATGATTTTTTCCACAACCAAGCAGGCATCTCTGTGCTCTATTACTGCTTTTCCCCCTTCCTTAAAGCTCAGAATAATAATTATAATTTATCACTCTACGGACAGAGGAGAGAGAATCGAGGAAGAAGAAAGAAAGGGAGGAGAAAAGGAGGAGACAGGTAGAAAGAAGATTTTTACTATTATTATTATTATTATTATTATTATATAGTTTTCCATACATATATATATAATGGGCTATTGTACAGAGTGCTCCAAAGTAGACTTCCAAGAAAGAAAAGTTGACATTAACTCTGCCACCTCCAAATATGTTCCTACCCGTTCGTTTATATATATTATTTATTTATTTATTTTTATAAATATTTTCCAAATCTAAATTTATTAATTATATTTATATATGATCCAGCAACTCAAATGGATGTAAATTAAATATTATTCCGATTATAATAATTTTATATTATGCATTAATTTTTTAAAATTATATATAATTCTAATTTAATGATTATCTATACAATGAGAGTATTGATATTAATATTTAATTGTTGGATAAATATTACTAACACAACATAGTGAAATGGTGCGTCCATTAGCTTTTAATCTTGCTAACGTGTCAAATTACTATTGGTAACATGTCTCGGAAAGACTTAAAAGCTGTGCTGTTATTTTATTTACTGTGTAGCTTTCCCCAATAAATATATTATAATTATAAAATAAAATATCTTTTAACTTTATCGTCAGTTTCACTGAACCTGGCCATTTGTTTGTTCTGAATTGGGTCTGTGGATCCACAGACCAACCCAAAAACACAGCTAAATCGGGTTGGACCGGGTTCTAGACATTCGAGGCTGAATTGTGTGTATTTATGGTCTGGCTTTCTTTATTACCTTCGGATGAGTTAATATGACATCGGACATGGACAGAACGCTGGTGAGGTAATGAAGAGGATTGCCGTACAATTGCTCCACAACCCATCAACTACATGGAATCACGCACCCATCATGTGCTCCGATCATATAGTAATAAATACACTTTATTATCTATTTTTATAATTTTCTTATTATTAAAAATATTTTTTTATTTTTTATCATATTTTTTATAAATTTTCTAAATTTCAATTGTATTATCCGTACTTTTTAAAATTCAATTTGTGATATAATGAAAAAATATTTATTACCCTCTTAAATATTTTTAAACTTTTAATTAATAGAATAAATAAAATATCTCTTTTCCCCTCTAAATATTAGAAATAACAACTTAATATCACTAATTAAAGAAATTAAATGATCAAATAAAAATATAATATAATTAAATATCAGTGAAACAAAAAATATAGCTAAAATTTTAAGATAAAAAATGTCTAAAAAGTAGTCCCATAAAATGTTAAATATCAATATACATTTTAGTTAACTTGATTAACAAAGTGATTTATTTAATTTTTTAATGATTTTCAAGAATTATTTATTCATGTAAAACATATTAATTAGTTCTAAAATTTATTTCATTGTATTTATATGAAAATATATATCTCATTCAAAAGCAATATTAATAACTATATTCATATTTTGGTATATATTTATGAATGGATCATTAAATTATTATATTTAATAATGCCTCAAGTTCTATAAATGATATGAGAATGGAGATCTTGAAAAACCAGTGCTGTGGTTGCATTTGGAAGTGGGTCCAGGACTTACGGTCACCACAGGCGTTGAAGTGCAGAGAAACCAACATGGAAGAGGCGAAGTTTGCCAATAGGAGAGAGGCAATCTCACCTTATCTCAACTTCAACCACAACTTTAATTACATTCCTCATCCTCTTCTTCCACGTCATTTCTTGGTCTTCTCCAACTTATATTCATGGCGAAGCTTTTTCTTGTTTCATTTTCTTGTTAACAAAAACATAATCTTTCGCTTAATTCCTGTGTGCAGCAATGAACTCTAGCGTTTTGGCATCCAACTATGCCATCTCTGGCACTGAGTTTACCCCAAAGTTGGCTTCAAATCCTTCAGCCTTGTCTGGTTCTACGTTACCTGTGATCAGAGCCCAACAGGTCAAAGCTAATTGGGATTCCAAATCTGAAGGAAGGAGAGCTGCCATGCTTTCTCTTGCTGGCACCCTTTTCACCTCTGCTGTTGCTGTCTCCTCAGCCAATGCTGGAATCATCGATGAATACCTTGAAAAGAGTAAACTTAACAAGGTCTGTTTCCTGGTTGCATCTTCCAACTTGCTGCTGTGAAGATCTTTCAGCACTCGTTGAACATAGAAAGGGTGATAGATGTTTGCTAATATGCATTCCGATTCATTTGATGCAGGAATTGAATGATAAGAAGAGATTGGCAACAAGTGGTGCTAATTTTGCAAGAGCATACACAGTGCAATTTGGTACGTGCAAGTTCCCGGAGAATTTCACTGGATGCCAAGATCTTGCCAAGCAAAAGGTGCAGCTTTAAGGCAATTACTTGTTTTATGATCAATGATGATACCCTTTTAACATTTACATTCTTTAATGGTTGCAGAAAGTGCCATTTCTCTCAGATGATTTGGATTTAGAGTGCGAAGGAAAGGACAAATTCAAGTGTGGTTCCAATGTATTCTGGAAATGGTAAAACCAGACAAGCTTTTCTGCTCAAAATTCTATGATGTAATCCTCGTACCAATCAAACTTTATATCCATTCCAGAGCTCAAATCGTCTATTACTCCTGTTTCTGTCATTCCATTCGGCACTTACTTCCGGTCTTTGGGCATATACTTTGTTTTGCATTGAATCTGCTCGATTTTAATTTATATCATAAAAAATTCTTTCAATAATTAGTAACGTATTTATCCAACAGGGAACTTCGCAGTTGGCAATTGTTAGTTAAGTGGTAATTGAATCAAATGAGTTGGAAGTTAAAAGATAACGAATGGGAATAGAGCAATGATGGAAGAATATGAGATTACAAGTGGTTTTGCTGTTCCTATAGCCCACGATAATATAAAATACACGTAAATCCACTGCAATGGAAGAATATGAAATACACGTAAATCCATTGCAGTGGAAGAGAATACATAATGAAGAAACTCTGCTAAACAAGTTACCTAGAAGCTGCAGGTCTTTTGTTCATCAATTGCAGACCGCTATATTGTTCCTCTTGTTGACAGTTTCCCTCTGCCATGGCATTTGTTTCGTATTGTAAACCATTTCCAACGTATTGTTGGACTACCAACACTGAAACTGTTGCGGCAAAGTCGGATGAAGCTAGCAAATCTCCGATAGCACCAAGTTCAGGACACTCACTCCAGTCTGTAAGCCCCGCGGTGAGCGGGGAAATCATTCCTTGTCCTCTTCCCACAATGAACAAGTCATGAGCGCTGATGTCCATTGCTCTTATTGCTGCAACAGTTTCCTCTCCGTTGTTCACGAATATTTCTGTATAAAAAACAGTTTCATCATTGCTTGTTTGCATTCTGAAGTCATTTATAACCCCATCATCATGGTTCTTCTCTTGTGATTCCGTCTTGGAATCACTATGGTCACTACCATTTGCATCCTCTCCTGGAAGGAATCGCATTACGGTTAAACTTATCCCTGGATGCTCGCACATTCTCCATCCATAAGCTAATGCTTCTCTATCATCAGGTCCACCAAAGAACAGAACAACTATATGATGTGATAACTGGTTGGCAGCTAAGCGACTGGTTCCGTTAAGTCCTCTATCAACAAGAATACCCACCGAGCATGGCGCCTTCTCTAATACATTCTGGTTCACCATTCTAAAAGCTGGGTTTGTCGCTTCCATTCCACCATCAACTGTTTGTTGTTTGTGGAAAGGGATTACTATAAAGGCTACCCTTTTATCCTCTGCCAAGTTACAAATATCTTCATGCATGGTAGAATAAGGAGAAATGGCTGTCAAGGGTTGAACTGAAACACAAACAGCATGTTGTTCATAGTTTTCAAATGCATTGATGATATGATCAGATTGAGCTTGAGTTCTATTCAGAGCCGGTCGGCCGGATTTCCGAGTGTTATGAACAATAAGCATAGCAGATGCTCGGCCTGTGAGTTCAACCAAATGGAGAACAAATACGCACATTGGTGATTTTTTTGTAGAGTAAGAAGCTTCAAGGAGGTTTATCATAGTTGGCACATTTCTAGGAGTGTGTACACATACTAAAATCCTAAACTCTGCGTCTGGTTTCGATCTTTGGATTGTTCGTCTTTTATATGGTATGAATCTCCTTGCTGGTCTATATATTAAGGTAACAATAGGCGTGATGATTGCAGTCATAATCACCGCTACAATGACCATAATGGCGAAGGATTCGTCATCCAAAACCTGCAAAATCCATTGATACGTTAGTTTGAATGAGAACCAACTTGGCAGGCAAATATGCAAATGTAGTTAAGTGGGCAAGTACCCTTTGATCTTTGCCAACGTTGAGAATAATCATTTCAATAAGGCCTTTGGTGTTCATGAGCAACCCAAGAGTGAGGCCTTCACGTAAGGGCATTTGGTAGAAAAAAGTGACCATTAAAGTGCCAACGATTTTACCAGCACATCCGAGAATTATAACTAGGCCTAACAATCCCCAAGTTGTAGCTCCATCAATGGACCCTATGTTAGTCTTCAGGCCACTCATGGCAAAGAAGAGAGGTAGCAGAAGTCCTGATACAAAATCTTCTAGCTTTTCTATCAGGGTAACACCCAGTGGTCCGTTTGGTATAACCAAACCAAACACAAATGCACCGAAAACAGAATGTGTCCCAATTGCATCAGTTATAAAACCTGAAATCATCACTCCTGTAAGGATGAGGCATATGTAGAATTCGCTGAAAGTTTCTCCTTCTGGGGTTGTTCTTATAATCCATGAGATAGCCGGTCTGACTACGAAAACACAGAAAACAACAAATGCTATACTTGAGAGTATCACCCACAAGGAAGTTAAAGATGCACTGCCGTTTTCAGCTAGAGCAATGGCGAAACATAGTAAAATCCAAGCACATATGTCATTGATAAGCGCTGAAGACATAGCGATACTGCCGAGCTCTGTGTTGATAAGCTTAAGCTCAGCAAGAACCCTTGCAAGTACAGGAAAAGCAGTAACAGAAAGCGCAACGCCTAGGAAGAGTACAAAAGTTCCTTTGTTCATGGAGGTTTCCTTGTGGATAAGGAAAGAGAAGGCTAAACCTGTAAAGAAGGGCAGAATCATGCCAGCGATGGCTATCACTATTGCCTTTTTACCAGTTCTTTTGATGACTGATATGTCCATTTCAACTCCAACAAGGAACAAGAAATAAAGAAGACCCACATTCGCCATTGTTTCCAGAACCATCACACTCCTTAAAGGAAAGATTGTGTTGGCAAATGATGTACTACGTCCAAGCACTGATGGACCTAAAATCACGCCACCCTGTAAACAAATTCATGACTTCATGTGATTACATTTCTAACTTCGATGGTATGAACGGAATGGAAACTCGATATTATAACATACCATAATCTCGGAAATAACACGAGGCTGACGAAAAGGCTTGAGGATGAAAACGATGACCCGAGTGGTGACAACAACCAAAGTTAGCTGCAAGATGAAAAGGGGAAGTGAATACTCTAAAGGATTGTCCCCTTGCCATACCCCATTTGTTGTTATCATGGTAGGCGCATAGCATACTATTGTCTCATCTGCTGTTGTTCCGTTTCCTGCTGCTTCTCCTCCATTCATTTTCTCCTCACCACCCCAAAAAGAAAACAGAAAATTCTTGAAAACGAATCCTCAAATGAAGAAAAATTTCAAGACGAAATGTTTTCTTGTTAGATTTAGAGAGGAAGAAGATGTTTGAATTTGCCAAGTTAGTTTTTGGAAAAACAATCAAATTTTACAAGTAATTCCATTGGTTTTCCGTCTCATTTGGATGGTTTTCCTTTTTATGGAGCAAGATGAAAGGCAGGCATCATGACTATTTTTAGACATATTTGCATACGTTACCCATCATTATCACTCAACAAGTCAAAACATTTTTTATTGATTCTAGTTCAACTTGTTTACTAACATCATTTTACAGTGCACTTATTTAATTTCAACCATTGATTTAGGTGGCTTCCAACAAGTACAAAAATCCTCTATAATTCAATCTTGTTCTAGACTGCCCCCTCTATTTATAGATAATCACGTATATTTAGAACCATTTTTGGGTTGTTTTCAACATCTCGTCTTTTCTAGCTATACCATTGGAAAAGGGTGTTTGTCCATTTTTAAGGCCATCAAGTCTTTGTGTATGCTTGAGGGCTATATGTATTGTTCTAGGTCATTACGGCAACCTTGGCGACAAGTTGAGCACCTTCCGAGTAGGAGAAAACTTTTCTTCTCTACACTCTTCCCATTAATCAATCAATTATTTTTATTATTTATTTATTTATTTTCTTTTATACATGTTTTGCATGGTCCATATAAAAGATTCTAGTACAATGAAAATACATACAAGATTGAATGAAATAATACAATGATCGGGACTTTATATACGTGGATAAAGGTCATCCGTAAACCTTCATCTTTGTTATTTTGCAAAATGCGTCTAGAGCTAACGCATTGGTGGGATCATTGGCAGGCAGAATGCTTGTAATTCACCTGTGTTGGACTATTTAATTATTAATCGAAGTTGTTGGTCTAAAGGGATACTAAATGCTAAAATTTTTGCTTTAAGTTGTTGAGATATATGTATAAAAGGAAAGACAATCCTTATTTTAAGAAAACCTTATCAAAATATAAACGCCATAGTTATCCTATACGCTTACCAAGAAAGGTTGAGTGAAAATACAAGAAATGTAGTTGAATAATAGTAGCGTGGGATGCCAATTTGTACATCCAAAATATGAATGCTTTTTGAATGAGCCCATCAAGTCATTAAGCTGGTATCACTAAGAAAACATGTACAATTAAATGATCGGAATTCTATTGCTCATTACCAAAGGATTACCAACAGATTGGCTGGGAAAGAGAAGAAAGTCGCAATGTGTCCTAATCTGCCACTACTTTTGGTACCATTGATTTGAATGGCAGCAACGGATTAGGAACAACTTGTTTATCGCTAGTTGTTAGCTAAATTATATTTTAACTAAAAATAAAAAATTAACGATGAACCACATCCATTTTATCGTTAATTTCATCGAAATGTGAAAGTTACTGCTTCCACCCTTTTTCCCGATATAATTGTAACACGAAACAAAATTCATCATTTTTGTAAACATCTTTCTTAAACACCATTGCTAATGCGCAGTTAGTGAAAGCATCACACACAAAAACCTGTTCAAACGGGCCCAAGTTGAAGCATCTGATTATAAAACCATTTACAGCCATTGAACTACAACAGGTCTGCAGGAAAAGCTAGGAATCTCACATGTACATAACAATATTTTGACCAAACTATAAAGCCTAAAATATTATGCCTCTCTTCAACCATAAATTGGTATAAGTTACAACTCTAAACTGCACATAATTGTGAAACAAGATGAATAGTCAGGTTAGCTTCTACTTATCTTGGTCGTCTTCAGAATCTTGCAGTAAGGCGCCCCTCACTCTCGCCCTGCCCAAGCATCGATTGCATGAGTCAATCCAATCAAGAACCAAAATTTTACAAAAGCTAGAAGAAAATTGGAGTGATAAACATATATAATAGCATGTTGTGGCGAGGGAATAAGGAGACCATTAGCTGTGGAATTGGAGAAATTGCATTTATTTTCTAACAGCTAAAAAGAAAAAATGAGTTCCTCACATACTGCCCCATGCCGGTCATATAAACAATTGATTAAAAAACTAGGATCATGCGTAAGTTTTACTATAAGAAAGATCGTGCAATATTGTCAAGTGCAGAAATACCTGCGATGTGCAGGTACTACACGGTTAGTGACATTCTTTGACGTTGGATCCAGAGCCGATCGCTTTCCTGTTGCAAAGGAGGCAAGCAAACTGTTATTCATTTTCCATTATAACTTATTCTAATTTATTTGAAAGATCAAATATTCAAACTTTTAGCATATGATAACGGAACAACAACTACAGAAGAACGTGACTGCATGAGTCCACTTCATCAATTTAAGATAATATTTCCACCATCTTCTACTACATAAATTTAACATTGTTATCAAATTCACAAAAATACAGTTCCAATGTAAGCTAAGATAATAGCTGTAGAATGATATGGGTACAAAAGGTGCATGTCACCAGGTTACGAAAGGATTCCTTAGCTTTCCATTTCATTTTTGAACATGCTTCATCTTGTTTGGAAAAAAAATTTGGGAAGAAGAAAAATAAATTTATTTTCCTTCATGTTTGGAAAAGCTGCAGGAAAATAGGAGAGAAAGAAAATATCTCAATATAATTACAATTTTACCCTTCTTAAGGTTACCTTTTAACTTTTATTTTCTTTCTTCATTTCTCATCCTCTCTTCCAAACAAAGGGTAAATGATCTTAATGAGCAATGAAATATAAATAGCTCACTTTAGCTTACAGATGATCAGGATATCTAATTTAACAACAAACTGATTAATATGAGAATTATGGAAGAAATTGCAAGAGAAAAAAAAAAAAGAAAGGTACAGTAAAACAAAAGCAAAATTAACTATGAGCAATTCTCACCTGGAGAATCTTGTGAACCATTTCTACTTAAAGAAGCATTAGCACCTGTCTTGTCCGAAAGCTGCATTATATCTAACTTCTGCCTCTTTTCGAATTCATTCTGGATAACTCCAGTTCCCTCCTGAAAAAAGGGGCAAGTTTTAGGTCAAAGATGGAAAAGAAAGTAAAATTTAATCAGTATGAATACTTCATAATTATTAGCTACCGTGGTTTCATATCTTTACTTGAAGAACAAAAATATTCGTTGCAATCAATTTCAGGATATAACTTGAAGGCAAGTTACACACCTATCATACAATCTTCTCTTTCATAAGCATCCATATCTTCCCAAGACGTCACATGATGGTGAGGGATAGTGGCAAGTAAATGATGCAGTTTAAGCAGAATTCTAATAAATATCACACCAGCTTACCTTAACATTTACATGCAATACACATCCGTAATAAATACACCATACATTTATTACTAGCAAAAAAGCAAGCTTACCTTTTCAAATGATATCTGGTCTGTCAACTGTGATGAGTGCCCTTTTTCTAAAGACAAATACAAAAATTAATAATTTCCCAGTGGATAACTAATAGATATCAAGAAAATAATACTTAACAAATAATTATGTAATGAAAAGTACAATTTTTGCCACCTAAAATGACATGCTATATAAAAAATGACAAAAAGGAAAGGAAGAAAGCAGCAGTTACACTTTGAGACGATGGAAATTTTAATTAAACCTTAAATTTATTATTTTAAACAATGAAGTTATAGCAAAAGAATCTAATTCTACTCTTCAGAGATGTTGACGGATAATAGCAGATCATAGATGCAATTTGAGCCAAGTTCTACTTCAACATTATCCAGCTTTTTCAAGGCTTTAATAATTTTTAAGGGCCGCAAACATTGATACAGCAACCAAAAGCCTAAACAGGAGACACGAGACAAGATGCAGTGAAGTATACAGAGAAGGAAGAAGTGGAAGTCCAGCATAACAAAGTGCTGGAAACAAACCAATGACAGCGAGTAGCAATGGAAAAGAATAATTCTCAATGATGAGAACAACAAATCATGTTGCAATTTTCAATTTTGACATATAAAATAAAAAATTTCATACATTAAAAGGAAAGGTGATTGTGATAAAAAGTAATGACAACCTAGTGGCTGCAAATTCTGCGTGCATCTCAATGCCCTGAAGAGCCCAAAAGACAAGTTTTCCATAGCATCATTTGCACCAGAGCCGGTAAGTTTTGAGAGAGAAACGGAAATCAGAGGCATTCCTTTCATTTTCTGAGCAATTAACTTTGCAAATTCTGAATCTGAAGCACAAAACATAAAATAACACATGAATATAATACATCCATTTCAGTGCAATTCCCGAATTGAGATATTTAGTCCCCACAAGGACGTAAATAATAATGCAGAACGGCAACCAGTCCTATTGCCTAACAGATTCACTTCCAAATCATGGTTACCATCGATATCTTAAAAAGTCGGCCACACAAAACTAACATCGACAACCTTTAGACATCCAAGCATGCATAATCTTTGTTGTGTTTAGAAGTTAATTACAGGTATCCATTCAGCAATATGCGAAAAATCCCCAATTTAATTATTGAACCACAATCTTTTCATTTTTTTATGGAATCACATACCAAAACAAGGACCATATCGAGGCTTCAAATCTCCTTTAGTTAGAAAGTAGTCACTATGAAATAAAGCATACATGACAAATTAAACTCTAAATTTGAGCTGATTGCAGGTGCATCAAATTCATCCTCAAGCGTCAGACGTTTCATACTTCAGTAACGTTAAATGATGAAAACATTCGAACTCTCAAGTCAGAGCTATTCATTTTGAGATGCGAAATATAACTAACAGTGATTTCTCGTTATGAAATTGCTAGCAAAGCAAAAATACAAAAATATACCAAACTCTAACACTTAACGACCATGGCTAAAGCAATTACAAAGAGCAATAGATCATAAGTCACCATCTGAATCTGAGCGTTTCTCCAGAATAAGCTTTACGCCTTCAGATTTAATAGAAGATATGATATAGTCAACAAACTCAGACCAGGAGCCCCCAATTCCAATGCTATTCCTCTGCAAGTCAGATTAAGTAAAGGTAATTCAACAATTTGCAGTTCTTTTTATAATTAGAGCACAAAATCAATGAACGAACAATAAATCAACCGATTAAAAGCAAGTAAAAATAAAAAAACAAAAGCTGGCGAAATCAAACGAAGGATAAAAATTTGACCAAATCTTCAAGCTGCGAAACAGATTTAACAGCTTGGAAAGTGTTAGAGTGAAAATCAGTTGCTTGAATTTTGAGGTGATAGTAATCAGGAGCCAAAACTTGCACCAGGAATCTGCGTAAAGGGGTCGAACTTGAATATGAGTTATCTGCCCATTCGGCTCTTGCTTCTATATAGATTGGCCGGAACTCTTCCAAACCCATCCTTCTCCCTCACACTTCGCCAATATGCTTAGACTGGATTGGTACCTGAAAAGCAAGGAATTGGCAAAATTTTTGGCGCAGTTCTTCACTTGAACGTAATATTTGTTGTTGGCATAATATGCATTTTGGTCCTTTATCTTTTTATAATCTCGAACAAACATAACATTTTCTAAAATATGTTATTTATGCCCAAAATTAAAATCAATTTATAAATTATAACCATATAAATATATACAATTTTTTAGAATTTTTTAATTATTAATTAAAATAATAAATATGTATAAAATATAATTTTTTTATTAATAATTTTTTATTTTTAAATAAAAATTTTATTTTATAATTTATATTTTAATATTCAATTAGGCATCAAAAAATTTTAAAAAATTTTTCAAGTTAAATCATAAATAAAATAAAATAAAATTGAATGAAATAAAATTTAATTCAATAGATTTAAGACTCTAATTAAATATATATACTATATATAGAATATACATTGGATTGTATATGTAATGTGCATGCTTAGCCCCCAAAAGCAGAGCAACTAAAGTGAGCTGGTTGGAGAGAATTGTAAAATTGATGATTAAAATATCCGATAAATGAGTAATTTCCGAAAGAATAGGATGCTTTCCATACTCATAAGGCACTACTTGTACTACTGCCACCGTATTCTGTACGAACTGTCGTCTCCTTCCAGTGACTGTATTTTGCATTTCACCGCCATTCCTCTCGCCGCTTCTCTCTACATCCTTCGCCCCCCCTCTCTCTCTCTTCCTCTCATTAATAGTTAATTCCAGCAATGCTGCAATACCAACAGCAAAATTAAATAATAATAATAACAGCAAATAAAAAAAATTAAAATAATCGAAACAGCTTGCCGTTGAATACTCTCTCTCTATATATAGTATAATATAATTCTTCCTTTTCATTATCCGTTCTTTGTACCTCAAGTAACACTAAATTCATTTGCTTCTTATTCTTCTTCTTCTTCTTTTTGCTTCTCCACAGGAAAATGAGCAGATTACTTTTTCTTCTTTGAAGATTATTTCACTTGTCTTTGACAGATCCGTTTCAGTAACAAGGTATTCACGCATAAGTCAGCTCATTTTCATTTTTATGACATCGGATCTTCTTATTCTAGATAAGGATGATAAGTAATCTTTCCTTTTCTGTGTGGATCTGATGTTGTTATCTTTTTGATGTGATCTTTTACTTTTCTTTTCTCTCTGTTGTGTTGAAATATAGCTTTCAGTGTCGTTTTAGCATGTTTTTGCTCCGTCAATGTCGTTTGAGGTGGCGAGTTATTTAGAGTTATAATGTTTTTCTAGTGATTTTGTACGGATCTGAATTTATTTAAATCTGGCTCATGTGTAGGCTCTTTGTTTACTTATATTTGTCTCTAAATAGTTTTTTTTTTTTTTACATTAGCTATTATGGACTAATATGTTGCTTGGTTGTTTTTTTAACGTTCGCTTTTGTTGTGTCTTCTTGTTTTGATCTAAGCGTTTGTTCTTTATCATATCGACTTGCATTTTAATTTATTAAAATCTTTGATATATATATACATATATATAAACCCTGATTTGTTTGTTGCCTGTTTTTATTAATTGTTTAGTTTGGTTGAATAAAGAGTTACGTTTTATGGCATGAAATTGGTCGCTGCTTTGCAATATTATTCTGAAATTTTGATTTTAATGTTCATTTTAGATTCTGTAAGAACTGAATGAGCATATAGTTAGGAAGGCAAGATTATGGCGTTAGGAAAATATGCCAGGATAGATACTAGAAGGCAATCAAATTACTGCTCGACAGTGACTATCGCAGTCTTTGTGGCGCTCTGCTTGGTTGGAGTATGGATGATGACTTCATCTTCTGTAATTCCTGGACAAAGTGACGATGTGCCTGCTCAGGAGACTAGTAGCGAGGTGAAGCAACAAGTTTCTGAGAGCAACGAAACCAAAGCTAAAGAATTTGAGGACAGCCAAGGTGATCTGCCTGAGGATGCAAAGAAAGGCGACAGCAATCCAAGCCAATCCCAGGAAGAAAACAGCAATAACGAACAAGAAATGCGACAGACAAAGCCAGATCAGAAGTCTGAATTAAAACAAGAAAAGAAAGACGATGAAAAACAAGATGCAGTGAATAAATCTGATGATGCCTCGAATCTTCAAAGTGAGACCCAAAAAGATGAAAATAACGCAGGTGATGAGGATTTTAAGACAACAGATGGGAAAGGGGATTCTGATGATAATACTCAAGACGACAAATCTGAGTCAGAGACATCCTTAAATGAGAACTCTGATGCAACTGATACGAAATCTGATGCTGATAATAAAGAGGCTAAATCAGATGATAATTCTGGCGATGCTAACGAAGGGGATGCAGGAAGTGAAAAAGATGAGAAGGTAGCTCTAAATGATAATAAGGAACCTGATGAAACCATTGATAAGCAGACCAACAATCAGGACTCAAGCGAAATGCTTCCTTCAGGCGCTCAATCTGAGCTATTGAATGAAACTTCCACACAGAGTGGGTCATGGTCAACTCAGGCAGCAGAGTCTAAGAAAGAAAAAGAAACTCAAGTATCTTCTAATCAACAAAATAAGTACAACTGGAAGGTGTGCAATGTTACTGCTGGCCCTGATTACATCCCATGTCTTGACAATTTGCAAGCAATTAGGAAGCTACGTTCCACTAAGCACTATGAACATAGAGAAAGGCACTGTCCGGAAGAACCTCCAACTTGCCTTGTTCCACTTCCTGAAGGGTATAAACACCCAATTGAGTGGCCCCAGAGCAGAGAAAAGGTTTGCGAAAATTCGTTTCGTGCAATATCTGTATTGCCTTGCTTTGTTTGTTACTATGATGAATTGGAACAATTTTTTTCCCTGCAGATATGGTACTATAATGTTCCTCACACCAAACTTGCAGAAATTAAAGGGCATCAAAACTGGGTGAAAGTTACCGGCGAATACCTCACTTTCCCTGGTGGTGGAACTCAGTTTAAACATGGCGCTCTTCATTACATTGACTTTATTAATGAGGTGACCTTGAAAATCAACAAGTTAATTTTTCCTTTTCACTCTCCTCATATGCAATTTTATATTCATGCCTTTGTCTGGTGTCTCTTCATCATTAATGAGCAGAGATATGTTTGTCTTGCCATTGTTTTGTTATTGATCTTAACGATATCTATAATGCAGTCTGTGCCAGACATTGCATGGGGAAAACGTTCTCGTGTAATATTGGATGTTGGATGTGGGGTTGCTAGCTTTGGAGGCTATCTCTGTGACAGGGATGTCCTTGCAATGTCATTTGCACCTAAAGATGAACATGAAGCTCAAGTGCAATTTGCTCTTGAAAGAGGAATCCCTGCTGTATCTGCTGTGATGGGTACTCAAAGACTTCCTTTCCCTGCCAGAGTTTTTGATGTTGTCCACTGTGCAAGATGTAGAGTCCCATGGCATATTGAAGGTATATACCTATATTTTCATGTCATTTTAAGCCATACGTTGTATTGCTTGATTTTATAGCTGACCTGAATTGAATCAAGGTTAAGGCCTAATGGAATCGAATGGAGCTTAGCTGAGTTTTTTTGTTCTGTTTTGTATTGTCTTGGCATAACTTTTCGACAGCTATATTTATTTACATGAAGTGGTTTTTTTTACCAAGTACTGCATATTTATGATAGCAACACTAGAATCTATAAATTCGAAGTGGTGAACTTAAAATTCATTTCGCTTTTAAATTTTACATTTGCAGGTGGTAAACTTCTTTTGGAGCTCAATCGAGTGTTACGACCTGGTGGTTTCTTTGTTTGGTCTGCTACTCCTGTTTATCAGAAGATTCCTGAAGATGTTGAAATTTGGAAAGGTAGATGCTTCCGTAATCAAATATGTAGTGATATCAGAGGAGGCTACGGTTGATTCTTACAGCTGGGTGATTTTCTGTGGAATTTTTTTGCAGCTATGACTGAACTAACCAAAGCCATGTGTTGGGAACTTGTGTCCATTAACAAGGATAAAGTAAATAAGGTTGGTGTAGCAGCATACAGAAAGCCCACTTCCAATGACTGTTATGAGAAAAGATTACAACAAGAACCTCCTCTCTGTGAAACATCTGACGATCCTAATGCTGCCTGGTAATGCTAATACAACTGGCAATATCATTTTTGCTGCTACAATTGTTCAGGCAAATCTTTATTTCACGATATAAGAATCTTATATTGTATTGAATTACATTTTGAGTATCTCTTCGTTGCTTTTATGTTATGCGAAAAGGGAAATACGTGCATGTGAACTCAGGATGATGCTTGGTAAATCACCTTAAATCAAGGAAAGGAATGTGTTGCTGCTTGTTCCTCGCACAGATTGCTTGCTATTGTTGCTCAGTCCTGGCTGAGATTTTTAGCTATTAATACAATTGACAACCAAGTACTTAACTCTAGCCCTGTGTACTGTTTTGGCTGAACTTAGGAACGTGCCACTACAAGCATGTATGCACAAGGTTCCAGTGGATCCAGTAGAACGCGGTTCACGGTGGCCAGAACAATGGCCAGCCAGGGTGCAAAAAGCACCTTATTGGATGTTGACTTCCAAAGTTGGAGTCTATGGTAAACCAGAGCCAGAAGATTTTACTGCAGACTATGAGCACTGGAAGCGAGTGGTGTCCAGGTCATATCTTAATGGAATGGGGATAAAATGGTCGTCTATAAGGAATGTAATGGATATGAGATCCATCTACGGAGGGTAAGCAACTGATCCTTTCTCCTGGGACATAGACTAGCGGAACATATAAACCCTTTTGTGTCGTCCTTTGTAGTTATTTATTACTCGGAATTATTTTTGATATTTCATTATTTTACATTTTTTTCCTTTTATTGTGGATGATCTGCTTGTTAAAGGCATGCATAACGATTTGTAGTTCTTTTCCTGATTTTGGGGGGGTTCTTGTAGTTTTGCTGCTGCTATGAAAGATATAAATGTGTGGGTCATGAACGTGGTCCCGATAGATTCCCCAGATACTCTTCCTATAATCTATGAACGTGGCCTTTTCGGAATATATCATGACTGGTGCCAATCATTTAACACCTACCCTAGAACATACGATCTTCTCCATGCGGATCATCTTTTCTCCAAGGTTAAGAAAAGGTATGTGCTAAATTTTTTTAGATTTTTGGTCCCTTACGCGGCAGTTATCATATAATGTTTCTTTTTTCCGTTTCCGTAGGTGCAATCTACTAGCTGTGTTTGTGGAGGCTGATCGGATACTTAGGCCGGAAGGAAAGATAATTATCCGAGACAATGTTGAGACGGTTACTGAGCTGGAAAGCATGGTAAGGTCGATGCAGTGGGAAGTCCGTATGACGTATTCCAAAGACAAGGAGGCATTGCTTTATGTTGAGAAATCCATGTGGCGGCCAAAAGAGTCGGAAACACTCCAATATGCAGTGGCAGCTTAAGGAAGAAGATGCTGCTCTCTTTTGGCGAGATTTGGTATCTTTTTGTCCCGTTTGCTAATTCAAGGCAGTTTACTGTTTCTCCAATTTAGCTGATGTACAAGTAGGTCATGTCTTCATATTCATCTTGCTTTCATTCACCCCCACATTGGAGACACAGTTCTCTGTGTAATGTAACATCACCAGTTTTCTGTGAAAGAAAAGATGCATGCACGTGCTGGTAATTTGGGTCACCTTCTGGTCACACGTGCGGTTACCTTTGGTGTGAGTGGTGGGAAAAAGTGCTTTCCAGTCTAGTCGTTTTTTTGAAAAAAATTAAAATTGTTATCTAAAAACATTTAAGAGAAAAAATAGATAAATAGATTTTTTTTTAACAATTACATAATATGTTTTTCTAGTTGGCATAAGAATGATGCCAACGCGTTGAAAATACATGACATTATTGACCTTAAATCGATATCAAAAAATTTTCCAAATGAATTCTTCGTTAAAACATTAATGACGTTTTATTTTCAAAAACAGTGTTTACTCGGAAAATCTTGCTCTCCATTCTCATTACGAAGAAATACAAGTATTTAGATGGATCATGCGTGCAGCAGGGGATGGAATAATAAAGGATAACTGTTTGTTAAATCGAAATAAACCGCGCACTTGAAGGTTAAGCTTCTGTACCGACCTTGAAACCGGGCGCACACAAGCAACATACCCCAACTGAAGATCCCTTCACCCAATGATGTAACTACTAAGGGAGAGGTGACCATGACCTCCTGGTTCGGGATGATCAATTCTTTTCTCTGTAAATTTATGTTTTTCTATATACATTTGCGATGAACAAAATTTTCTAGTTCCATCACTACCTTCGCCGGTCATGTCTGGTTCTTGCCTGAACCACTTTGAAGAGCTTACTCTATCGAACATAATTTCATAACTCACAAATACGTTATTTAACCAATGGCATGAAAAAGGATCAAGTGCTGATCATTTCCGTCAAAGGATCATCTGATACGGTATTTGATTCTGTCACCACAGAATTCAGCATTTTGTGCCTTCTCTGTTCTTTAGCTTTCCTCCGATTGGATTCAAGGATTATGAGAAGTGCAGTGATATCAGCAGGGCTCACCCCACCGACTCTCCTTGCTTGTCCGATAGTTTGTGGCCTAACCTGGAAATGCAATTGCAATAAGCCAGACAACACTTGTTCAGAATTTGTTAATTGCATTCAAGAGCAACAATGACAATGGTTATCAACAAATGGATAATCTAAATTTGAGGCCAAAAAGAATAACGGAAAAGAAGTCAGAACACATAAACATGTATGAATCAGATGAGAGCCTAGAGTTGTTGTTCCAAATTGATAACATATGATAACAAATCAGGAAGCATTGCGTAAAATAATCGGAATGGATCATAGAACCATTGTTAAAACAACAAAGTAGTTAGTACAGTACAAACCTTTGAAAGTTTCTCACGTGCTTCAAGGGACAAAGTTGTCATTGCATAATAATCCAAGTCCTCTGGAAGTGGTCTATTTTGTTGATGGGCCATCTACAAGTAGACAAGAACAACAGTTTCCCACGATAAAACAAAAACAACCAAAACTAAAAATATAATATATCTGCGCAATTGATAGAATACAAATTTAGTAACCTTAGATCGCTACATAAAATTATCAACTACCTGTTGGAGTTGGATCTGCTGACGTATAATGAAGCCTTCGTACTTCACATCAACTTCAACACACTCCTTTTCCTCTCTAGATAAGAGTTCATTACCAAAGCCATGCTCATCAAGAACTTTGTATTGAATGTGCGGTTTCTTCAAAAGACTCTCCAAGGTTGAAGAGTCTTTCACAGGTTGTCCAGACAAGCGAGTAACATCAGCAGCCAGATCTCCTCCTGAAAATTTTGAAGGTAGATATCAGTAATTTTTCATAAAATAGATCCTTTGTTCTCCATTTCATGCCCTTGTCAAAGTTTTGCACATCAAACTATTTTTCCATTTTGAGGGAATTCTATCCTATTTAGCATTGAAAGATTAAAGATACAAACCTGAAATCCTGACAGCTTTCAAACGAATTTTCTCCTCAGATATTCGAGCTTGCTTCTCTTGGTATAGTTTCCAACGTCTATCATCTATCAACCCAATTTCATGTGCCAGTGGGGTCAGTCGACTATCAGCATTATCAGACCTTAGAAGTAACCGGTGTTCAGAACGGCTAAAAAGTGGGAAAAAATTAATATGGTCAAATTTTCATATGGAAGGTTGCATAGCATTTAAACACGCACACACACAAAAGCACACTTTAGCCTCAACAACTTGGAAACTGGAACTATAAACCATACTAATTATATGCAATTTTAAGGTAAAAGAAAAATAATAAAAATAACTTGAACAGATGAAAAATACAGTATATCCAACATGTGCTGTAGTTAGTGATGCAAAAATAATCATGAATAGTTTATTCTTTAAACATTTAAAGACGCACACACACAAAAGCACACTTTAGCCTCAACAACTTGAAAACTGGAACTATAAACCATACTAATTGTATGCAATTTTAAGGTAAAAGAAAAATAATAAAAAAAACTTGAACAGATGAAAAATACAGTATATCCAACATGTGCTGTAGTTAGTGATGCAAAAATAATCATGAATAGTTTATTCTTTATTATTAAATAAAAAAATTTTTCTAGGTTATAAGGTTGCTTTTTTAACTTCTAAGAATGGTTTTCTTTTAATTTTCACTTTCATTTGATATCCTTTACCTCTTCACCTTCATTAAAAAAAATTTGCAAACATGACAAACTGATATAGTGAATGTTATACCAAAACCATCTTTACACAAATAGAAGTACAAATATATGAAGCTGATTACCTTGTCAACATGCGATATGGCTCTCGAAGATCTTTAGTAACAAGATCATCAATTAATGTGCCTAGATAGCTGCTTTCCCTTTCAAGAACAATAAGAGGTTTGCCATCTGAATGTCTTGCAGCATTAATACCAGAAATAATTCCCTGAGGAGAAGGAAGAGATAACAAATAAGAAAAAAAATGAGAGAACCTGAAAGGGGACAAATATACTGATGATGCAGTTGTAGATGTTGTATATTACGAACACAATTCTAAGTATTAGATTAGCTTGATTATAGGAATTATTTTTATCTTTCTTCCACATTGGAGAGAGGACTGCTGTTTTTGGTATTGGCTCTTATGGACCACCCTGTAGAGTGACCAAATTGCCCCCACCACATACCAGGCAAGCTAGTTACATAAAGCTTTGTTATTATCAACATCTATGAACCAACTTGAGGGAGTTGTACAATTATAAATGCTATATATTAGGAACAAGATTATAGGCTTAGATTAACTTGACTGTATTGCATAGATGAATGAAAACATGAGATTCTTTGTCAATCCCTGAAATATTGACCCTACTCATCAAGCCAACTCGCATGATTGCTTCACCTTTCTATGGCTAACAAATATGTGAATGAGCATGCAACAACTAGAATTACAAATACGAAGAAAAACTAAATGCATTGTAATCAATTGTACCTGTGCTGCTGCCTCTTCATAACCTGTTGTCCCATTTATCTGACCAGAGAAGAAAAGCCCCTCAATCTTCTTTGTCATAAGAGACCTAGAGCACTGTTGTGCAGGCAAATAATCGTACTCCACAGCATATGCGGGCCTTAGCATTGAACAATTTTCAAGTCCTGGTAAAGTCCTTAAAAGTGGTAATTGTAACCTCTCAGGCAAACCCGTCGAGAACCCCTACAAGGAGAAAAGAATAACCATTCAGAAATAGAACCATAAAGATATAAATATAGTATGATGCATAAGACGGCACAAAGCTAGCTTGTTCTCTACTGATTCAGTAAACATAGTTTGGTACACCAGATAAGAATAGCAATTCACAGAAGTTGACAGGAAGAAACTTGATGTACGGACATCATTCAGCAGAAGATGAGATGCAAACATTAAAGTAACGCAACTACTCATTCAAGGTTTTCATGTAAGGCCTTTTAACTTGCTACCCACTATTCCTGTTGTTGGTAGATCACTAATAGGTAGTCCCATCAAAATGGTCTTTTGACCTCTAAACATTAAGACCATGAGAATCACTGATCTAAAAGTGTCTATAGATATCTAAAGATAAGCTTGCAACAGGACTTTCTGGGATCATGTAAACAAGGAATTTACTCTTTTATAAGAACTACAATACTAGAATATGCTCACAACTGCATTTTCACATGATTGACATCCCAAAAACAGTAAATTCAATGCTCAGATTCCTTAACTATTCTACAGGCATTGTGTGTGAGAAGGAAGAAAAATAAGGTTGATGGGGTTTGCTTATGCAAATCCAGCCAGTTCTGCTACCTTTTCATTTCAAATGTATTCATTTTCTAAGAAATTAATCCTGTGGAACTCCAAAACCTTTCAATTAGGGTCTAAACAATCACAGCATGAAGATGCAAATGAAGTAATAATTGTATAGTTCTCATGTCCAAAAACTATGCAATATAAACATGCTTCCTAATTTCAGCAGAAGATGTACACTAAACAGAAGGAAAAGCTACAGAAGACAAATGCTCTAGAAGACCCCTGAAATCTAGGCGTGGGCACCTGGAGATTGCGGTGATCACCAAATCTCAGCAAGACAGAGATGGTAAAATACGGATACAAAGCAACATTTACTAGATCTTCCCTTGACCTCAAAATGACAAGGAGAAAACCCTTAGCTGATGGTAAGGTAAATTGAAATTCCTCTCACAGAAGAGCTTTTATCTATAATGCATTTCTCATTTTAAACCAGTATAGCTGGAAAGAAAAGTAAAACATATAATATGACCTGCACATATAGCTCAGGCACACTCCGACCTTCTGGTTCAAGAAAAATCTGATGTGATTCCTTGTCTTCAAACCTCACAATCTGAAGAAATAAGAAAAAGACAGAAATAAATTTCACAACACATTGGAGTGTGAATTCAGAACCTCAGGATGTCATTAAATGTCGCATGCATGTAAGTGTGAGGTATCAAGAGAAACTTAGACAGGATGCCAAAGAAGGAACATGGAGTGCTAGAAGGTTTAGAAATCGGTAACATCAAACAAGAGTTCCAAAAAAATAAACACTTAAAACATGGAGAAAGAGGACACAAGGCTTAGGCTCTCATTGGAAGAAATTTAAATGACCTTGTTCCTACTAAGGTGGCTCTTGAAAAGCTTGAATTAAAGGACATGAAAGTCATTACATTTGCTATTTGCTATTATCTATTATCTTTAACAAAATGACTGTTTCAATCATAACTTCAAAAAAAAAACAGATGGTTTTTTTCAGGTTTTTTTCAACTCCAACGCAGCCAGGACACACTTGTACCTTTCCTACCAGGCAGCACAATATGTTATCGGAACAAAGTCAATCAACCCAAAAAGAAAAAAGGAAAGAAACCAGAAGGTTACAAGTCCATACCTTGTCTTCAATAGAAGGGCAGTATCTAGGCCCTTTTGCTTCAACCCAACCTCCATAAGTAGGAGTTTCATGCAAATTTTCCTTTATAAGCTGATGAGTGATTTTTGTAGTACGTGTCAAATAGCAACACATTTGTTCCCTTTCAATGTGCACATCGGGATCAAAACTAAACCAGCTGACCTGTAAATCAACTCATAATCAGAAAAGAAAAATACAGAACCAAAAGCAAATTACTACTGCAACATATCCATGAACTAAACAAGATTGCTATTACTTAAGGCCAATGTTATTTTGAGTAACAATACTGCATTTGAAAAGAACATCCGCAAAAAAAAGCAAATAATTATTTTCAAACAGCTGGGCTAAGAGCCCATTGGTCAAGTCCTTGCATTTTCCTATCAAGCCTCCTCCTCTTCATAATTTCTTGAATGTTAAATGAAATGGCAGCCTGAATCTGTCCTTTGATCACAAATACAGCATGTAGCGATAGAAATAACATGTACGAGCAACTCTTGCCAAGGGACAAACACCACAAATTATCATGTTCTCAATGCAATCTTTTTTCTATGACTAACTTTAAAAGTTATTGTTTCAAAATCTGAAATTATGATAACCTGATCTACAGAACATACATAGGAGATTAAATGTTATGACCTCTTCATCCCCATGCTGAGGTTCTAATCCAGAAAAGTCAACTGTTCGAATGTCCACACGAGCTGGAGTTCCAGTTTTTAACCGATCAGTTTCAAAACCAAGCCTTTGCAAGTTCTCAGTGAGTCCCTCTGATGCTGACTCGCCGGCCCTTCCTGCAGGCATAGAAGTTCTACCCACCCAAATTTTACCACTCATAAAAGTTCCAGTTGTGAGAACAACTGAAGAAGCATAAAAATTCATTCCGAAAAAGGTACGAACACCTTCCACATTGTCATTCTTTCCCATTAAGATATCTGTTACCATTGCCTCTCTGATAGAAAGGTTTGGAGTACTGAAATTCAAAGTACATCACATTGATTAGTTCATAGAAACTCAAGTGTTAGCACTGAAAATCATTAATCAAGAAGAAAAAAGAAAAGAACAATGACAATATATAGCAAAATATAGATTAATGTTTGAAACATTCATTAGAACTAAGAAATGGAGAAACCTTCCATTAAATGAACAAAAGTAAAGTGGCAGTGGAAAAAGTGTCAACTATATTGTAGTTATTGCGCTTACATAGAAATAAAGAATGTTAATACCAATAGTTGTCAAATTGAGATTCTAATCAAGAATAAAAAACTTTACTTTGTGAATTGAGAAATAAATCATATCATAAGAGTAAGATTGATTCTCAATAATCAATTAATGATCATGTACATCAAAGAGAAATGAAAAAAACACACCAAAGTATAATAAATTTGGAAAATTGACTGCTCACAAAAAGATAAATGCAAATTCAAGTTTTACTATGATCCATGTTTGTGTTACTAGTGGCTAAATGCTTATATATATCATCATCTAGCTTTATGCAAACCAAAAAATGGTAAAAATAAGATAAACATTGGAATAACTAAGAAATAATAAACAAGAACCAAAGATGCCATTGCATGTGATAACATAAGTGGTTTGCTTCTCTTCATAGTTTAGGCATGTGGACATTTAGAATTTTAAACAGTATCCTAATTTCAAATTAATTGTGGAAAGTTATAATGACTCTTTCTATACTAAATGACAAATATTGAGTATTAAAATCTATATTAAGGTCTTACATACATGAGATAAAGATAAAATGAATTGGCATTGTTGTATCAATTTTTTCAATTTAATAGTGAAACACTCAGGTTAATATTCATGTATTGAGTGATTACCATGTATATTAAAATTGCTAAGGTATGATACAAGTCAAGAATCTTACGATTTGAACAAGTATTAAATTGCCATATTTCTTAAGGCTCTTAAAAGAAAATAGTAGATTTTTTATAAACTTGACAAATAGAAAACATACACAATATTATGCAAACTTCCTTTAAACAAGCAAGGTTGTCCATATCAGCTTTTTAAGTAAGATTGATGGAGTTCTTTGAAAATGATATCATAAAATTTGGAACGTAAAATTGCAAAGACTTTATGAACTACCTAAATTAACATTGATAAAAATCATATATCAACAATAATAATAGTTTATACTTCAGTTTTCTATTTATAGTTAAAAAATTCTAAGAGAATACATTTTTATAGTATTATTATGATCTTATTGTTTATTAATGATATTCATTATTCAAACATTTAAAATCAAATATTAAAAGTTTAGAATATTTAAAGTCATTTGTAAAGCCTTCTGAAGTAAATCAAAGGGTACAAGGAAGATGAAACAAACAAACTAAAATTACTGACTTGCCTCTCCACTATCTTCTTCATTTGGATTGCATATTCCCGTTTGTCAGTTTGTGCACGTAAAGCTCTAACTGCAGGACCTCTTGAGATATTCAACACCCGCTTTTGTAAATAGCACCTAAAATATAAATGCAAATATAATTATATGATAGACTTGGAAACCATATAGCATCTATTTATATTTAATGAATGAGGATTTATGCACTAACAATTGACTTACAACCATCACTCACTACAATTATTGTCCAAATAAACAAGACAAAACTATGGCTACAAATACTCATGACTGTGGTTGCCTCATGCTAATTCCATCATCACTTTCCAATATATGGCCCACTGTTGTCACCTATATAATTAATTGCTTTGTCAGTTACCTCTAGGAAACAAGTGAGGAACTATCACTAAAGTTCTCTTACTTCTCCCACTCTCTCCTCTTTGCAACGACCACAATATTCATCATCAATAACATAGAAAATGGATTTTATTCTCACTAATTAATTAAGAGAAGCATCGACCCAGATGTACAAACATATTTTATGAGATTTTGGTCCTAGTTCACGTTCTAAATGCTGAAATAATTTGTACAATAGCGTTGTTGCTCAAACAAAAGTATATGCAGCACCTTTGCATATTGTGCTCTTATTCTCTAAAACATGCATAAGAACAACAACCAAAAGAAAGCTAGTAATTGATTGAGATCAAGATCAAGTTCAACAACTAAAACGTTAGGAAATTTTCATACATTACCTATCTGCAACCTTTCCGATTTCACCTCCAAGTGCATCCACTTCGTGAACTAATTGTGATTTAGCAGGTCCACCCACCGCCGGATTGCATGGCTGTAAGAGATCTTCTCTATTAAAATAATTTTGAAATACCATGTTGCCTTTTCTAATTTTCATGCGCTTGCACTATCACACATACAGATATATGTTTGTAGGAGGACAGAGAGTCTGAAAGCAACTAGCAAATCTCATTTGTAGTCATTGAATTTAAGGGTTCTTCTCATTATAGTCGCTGAATTTCAATTCACATGGCAAAATCCCGGTATGGCAAATCCTTTAAACTGTTATGAAGATTATAAGTTCAAAAAAACATTAAAATTATCTCAACGCATGATGCTATAATATATTTAGAATAAAATTTCTTCTAAATTCTAGCAGAAATGATGTTAATGTACCACATCAAAATAGCGGGGGCCTAGAGATGCAAATTAAAATGTAGGGATCACAATGAAATACAAGATCAAAAATCAGGCACTGAAGATGCAGTTTATCCCCCTAGAGCTAGAGATTTCAAAAGGAGAAACAATTATCTCTCAAGGGCATCATCACTAAGCTTCGAACTAAACGATTTGATTAATCGGCAAGCTTAGGACAACATCATCGTTGTCACGATACTTCGATCTAAGTCCCCTTTCAACGCTTATTACTTTAGTTAAAAGGCCTCCGAAAAATCATTTATTAGTTGTCATATGATAAAAGCAGCAACCACAAAAAGTTTATCCAAAAAAAGCTCAAATGACTTGCCTGCCATGCAATCCGATCAATATTAAGGGTGAGAAGAAGAGTTTTAGCTCCTAAACGAGCAGATGCAAGAGCTGCTTCACAACCTGCATGTCCTCCTCCAACAACAATCACATCGTACCTTTCATCAATTGCTCCATCAATGCTACTACAACCTGCAAATGGTTAAAACAAGGAAATAGCCCAATAATTTCAGACAGAACGCAACAAGAAACTAACAAATAAAAAAATTATGCATAAAAAGATCAAATTATAAAACCTATGGAGGTTGAAGCTGAGACGACAGAGAAGAGGCGGCGTCGAGGGAAGCGGAAGAAAGTAGAGCTGGTTCGCTGGAAATTGCGGGGGAAAGGGAGAGAAAAGGCAGGAGAGCATTTGGCGGGAACGAGGGAGGAGCGAAGAAGAAAAGGTGCCAAAAGAGGGAAATGGTGACAGGTAAGGCGGGAGAGATGGGGAGTGAACCTTGCCATTATCTGTGATTTGGCCACTGGAACAAAATCCAGGCTTAATCAACAAAAAAACCGGTTTCCCCGGTTTTTATTTGCACTATCACCCGACGGGTTTTTTAATCAAAATTGTTATTTTAACAGCAGTGGAAATGTAAATAGATTTTTCTGAAAATTTGGATACATATGCATGTACGCGTGTGCTTTATTTATTTTTATTGATTTCATATAGTAAAAATAAAAATTAGTATTAAAATTTGGAGTATTTTATAAAAATTAATGGTTAAATTCAAATAAATTTATTTTTATATTAAAATTATTTTTGTATCATATTTATGAAAAATAAATAATTATTTATCTTTATTTTTTTACAATATAGCTATAGCTTTATATGTCTATGGCACTTGTTTATGTTTCTAAATTTGGACAATTTAAGTTTCTGATTATATTTCGTTATTATTACGGATCTGTATGCGCTTCGGCTATTTTCTGCAATGCGTCTAATCTTGGATTGCATCGAACAACATGAAAGAGATGACAGCAATTCAGAAATCAGGAGGGATGATCTTTGATTTCTACAGGAAGCTGTTTGAAAGCAATGGACTATGCTACCTGCTAATACTACGTACATTTCAAAGTTCAAACCTTGTTGTTTGGAATTTCAATGTTCCTCACTGGTCCCTTGAACCATTTTCTTGCATCCAATACCCACCAGAGCATTATCAACCCCAAGCCAACGCCCAGAGCCACTGGTGCGTAGTTGAATGTATCCCAAGATATTGGATAGTAAGTTGGCAAGAGAAAGACCGAACAAGTATAGCAAATCCAGATCAAGGCGATGAAGCAAATTGGTCTTCTTGCCTTGCCCAGGTAAAACGGTCCTGCTTTGAAATTCTCCTCAGCCATTACCATTCTTGCAAAGATTGGAACAGCATACCCACCAACCCATCCGATTGTGCATATCGAAGTTATAGCAGTGAATACGACATTGACTTTCAAGATTGGGAGTCCAAGCAGAGCGCATATTGCTGCACAGAGCCATACTGCATTTGACGGAACCTTGTGCTTTGGGTGCACTTTTCGCCATATTGATGAGAAAGGAATACCTTTATCTCTTGACAGAGCATATACCTGAGTAAAACCGTACGATATGAATCTGAGATATGAATTTGGTAGCAAAAGCAGATGGCAAAGAAATCAGCCATACATACTTACCACTCTGGCAGCACTAGTGGTGATTGAAAGCCCACCAAAGAAGAAGGAACCCCATATGATAAAGAGTAAAATGATTGCTCCTGTAGAATTCTGGTACCTCCCATGAAAGGCTTCGTACAGAATTTGAGCTGGCACAAATGCTCCTGCGGTCTCATTGGTTGGATCGTATAGGTAATCAAAATCCTGAACAAGGAGTTGAGATCAGGAACTTGATTTACCGACAGGGCTATTTACATTGAAATGGGTATTAAAAATGCGTTGGGAAAAGGCACCTGAATGCTGAAAGTAAGGGCTAGGATGTATGCCCATCCGAATACTGAAATGATGCCAATGCTCGAAAGAATTGCAATAGGACCATTTCTATCTGCACCTTTTGTTTCTTCTGTAAGATGAGCTGCTGCATCGTATCCGTACAGCGAGTACTGACTTACGAGGAAAGACAGAATGACTGCATACGGTTTGCTTGATATTCCGGTCGAAACGGTCGCCATCTCGAAATTTGTGAACACGTAGGAGGCAGATTTAGTAGTTACTGCCACCAGAGGAAGCATTATAACGATAACTAAACCTCCGATAACCTACAGATATAAATACATGTGAATCTCATTCATGGTCAATGAATTTACAGAAACCAGCAAGGCCCATGTAGGTTTTACCTGCCACCAGATGGAGATTACATCGATGAAAGCAATTACTTGTAAAGCGAAAGTGTTGAGAATTGCCCATATAACAGTGAGGCCCATGTACATGCATAAGAAGAGCCATTTAGGAGCAAAATATCCGCCATCCTTGTTCGTCCCTGTGCATAATAAGATAATGCTCTGCAGCGTTTGGGAACCTGCATATGCCTTCCGATTTCAAAACATGTCATCAATCTTCTTCTACCGACAATATGAGTTTCGCTAATTTGATACTGGAAAAGGCTATCACCTGAGTGCCAATGCCAGCTATCAGCCCTATAGTTTCAAGCCAAGCACAGCACCATGATGCAAACGGACCCCATCTGGGACCTGCCAAGTGAGCTGCCCAGAAGTATAAAGAGCCTGTGGTCTGTTTAATTTACAATTATCAACGCCAAGTTAGTTTCCTATAATAAAAACCTCTTCACTTCAAGTTATCTTTGAATTAAGCAATAATAGTCGATAGAGGAGGGATGTACTGGGAAAGAGGAACAGATCTCAGCCATTGCGATACCAACAAACCAGGTGAAGAAGGAAACAACGACCCAACCCCATACAAGACTTGCAGGACCTGCATATAAAAGGCTCGAACCATAAAGCGGAGTAATTCCAGTGAAAAGGGTCATCGTCGAGAATGATATTGCCAAAGTCTTGAACAAAGTCTACAGCATACCATGCAATCCAGTTAAACGCAATACAGCCGCATTCAATGATCATATAAAACAGCAGTAAAAGGAAAAAGAACCAAGAGCAAGTTACGATCAGGTCAGAAAGGAGACTTTATTACCATTTCTCTTCTGAGTTCTTGCTTGTAACCCAGTTCATTGAGCCTCTTCTCCCCTGAATCCATTTGTCGGATGTCCTCCATTCTTCCAGGAAGCAATTTTAGCGGAAGATGATAGGGAGAATACCTGATGGTGTTTTAGAAGAGAAAAGGGTTGACTTTTATGCCAATGCGAATGCAATCCGCATTGTTTGAATTATGGTTAAGGGAGGTGCGTTTGCTTGGCCAAGTGACCAACTTGTCTTGGATTTTCCAATTTGAAGCTCTTATTCAATCCATTTGACTTTGAAAAGTCCCTTTTATTTGTCTTCATTGAGTTCATACATCAATAAAACTAATCAATCTTGCCAAATTTTATTTTATATTATTTCATTTTATTATAAATCTTTTTTTTCCTCTTTCATGTCAATAAAATAACAATAATTTTATTTATTTTATCTTTATAAAATGAATACTAATCAGAAAATTCAAAAAAAAAATTTATTTAATATAAATTTACCATGAAATATTATTTTTTATGGTAAAATTAAAATAAAATATATTATTTTCTTATTAATAATTCCTAAATAATACATTTGACGCACGAAAGTTGTAGTATTCCGAAAAATGAACCTAAAAGTCTGTAATTTTGTAAAAAGCCCATGTACTTTTTCTTTTAACAAAAAAGCCCATGTACTTGACAGAAACCCAAATTAAGAGGGCATTTTCACTTAAATCTGTTGCCTGCTTCCCCTATATACCTTCCTCGACGACTTGTTTACTTCAAACGTGAGCTTTTCGGCCGTTGCTTCGTCTCCTCCGCTGAGGACAACTCTCTACCTCGGTTTACTGTAGACGCCTGCGTGCTTATTCCTCTTGAAATGGATATTGATCCTGATTTTGACAAACTAAACATTAAATCTTCGGATGAAAGTTCATCCATGCAGTTGGATCCGAAGGTAATCCATCTTTACTTGTAATTTCGTCAATTTCTCTCTAATTTCCTGCTCCCTATCCTTCTTTGAATGAATTTCCTTTTGGTTCCTTTAGTGTAACTTTGATTGAGCTGAGTTATGTTTATTGAATAGCTCGAATCATTGATTTTTTTCGTGTTTTGATCGTTCAAAGGGAGCTGAGCTTTCTGAATCAATGAACAAGCTAAATATTGAGCAATCACCCTCTGGACAGGCTGGGTCTTCCTCAGTGACCTTCAAAAGAAAACCAGTAGTCATCATTGTTGTAGGAATGGCAGGTAAAGAGTCAATTATCGTTTTGTTTTTGAGAAGTTTGCTTTCTTAACTATGCTATACTTTATGCTGCAATATACACTGTTACCTGCTTCCTTTCACAACCTTAATCAGAAAATAATTTAGACAATGAAGAAGATTGACAATAGTTTAAATGCAGGAAGTGGAAAAACAACTTTTCTTCATCGGCTGATTTCGCACACTCAATCTACAAATATTCGTGGTTATGTGCTCAATCTTGATCCTGCCGTGATGACTCTTCCATTTGGTGCAAACATTGACATAAGGGACACTGTTCGGTACAAGGAAGTCATGAAGCAGTTTAATCTTGGACCTAATGGTGGAATTCTTACATCGTTAAACTTGTTTGCTACAAAGTTTGATGAGGTGAAATTTTCATGTTTTTTCCTTTCTTAAAATTATTTCTTTGACGAGCATATCTGTTATCACTTTTATCATGAAATCATTATGTAGGACTGCTAAGGTTTTGGTTTGGTAAATGCTTGTTCAATTTACTAGTAATGTAATGCTGAAACAGTTTCTTTTTGCTAGAGAAAATGTTCCACTGCTCCTAATTGTCTTCTTTTATTCTTTGATTTTCATTTTCTGTTTTCAATGCACTCCTTTTTCATATTCCAGGTCATTTCAGTCATTGAGAAGCGAGCAAATCAGCTTGATTATGTTCTAGTCGATACACCTGGTCAAATTGAGATATTCACTTGGTCCGCTTCTGGAGCTATCATTACAGAAGCTTTTGCTTCAACGTTTCCAACTGTAATTGCTTATGTAGTCGATACACCGCGTTGCTCGAGCCCGACCACCTTCATGAGCAATATGCTTTACGCTTGTAGCATACTCTACAAAACACGGTTGCCTCTTGTGTTGGCATTCAACAAGACGGATGTGGCTCAACACCAGTTCGCTGTGGAGGTATATACTTCTTAGATGGTTACGAGTAATCTCACAGTTCAATTATTATGTTTTTCTGTCAAATATCACCTTAAACTAGTTAATATCTTTGAAGTGCCGTAAGATGGTTTTCTTTATTTGTGATTGCAGCCAGTGTTGTTTCATTTGTTTATTAAAATGCCTAGATTTTCTTTATTTCTCCGGCTATTAGAATTCCAGTATTGCTCTTTCAAGTCCTTTGTTGCTTTTTAATGCTTTCTTGTTCTAAGAACTGTGATCTGTGCAGTGGATGGAAGATTTTGAAGCTTTTCAAGCTGCAGTCAGTTCAGATCACTCATATTCATCCACTCTAACTCAAAGTCTGTCACTCGTGCTCGATGAATTCTACAATAATTTGAAATCGGTTGGTGTATCTGCGGTTTCTGGAGCTGGCATGGATGCCTTCTTCAAGGCAGTCGAGGGGAGTGCCGAGGAATATATGGAAACCTACAAGTAATCAATCATCTTAATTTGTAATTGCTATCACTTCATCGCAAGTAACTGTAGTCTTTCTATTTCCTGACTTGAGTACTTTGGGACTCTTAACAACCAGGGCTGAACTTGACAAGAGACGAGAAGAGAAACAACGTTTGGAGGAAGAACGCCGGAGAGAGAACATGAAAAGGTTGAGGAAAGATATGGAGAAGTCCAAGGGAGAGACTGTGGTATTGAGCACGGGTTTGAAAGACAAGGAAACGAGGAAAGATGCAATGATGGAAGAGGAAGAGGAAGGGGAAGAGGGAGAGGAAGATGATGATTTGGAAAGAGTCACCGAAGATTCAGATGTGATAGATGAGGATGAAGATGAAGAAGTGGCCAGGTTCTCGTTTTAATGCCTTGGCCTTTTGTTTTCCAAGTCTCTCCAACATAACTTGCTATTATAGGCTTAGTAATCATTGGGTAGTTGTTAACGCTTGATGGTTGTTTAGAAGCGCATATAGGTTTGACTAGGAGGTCTGCATGTGAAACTTCGATTTCATCAATGTTAATGCCACATGTCCTTTTCTTTTCTTCCTTTCGTTCTTTTTAATCAACAAATAAAAGTAACCGTAGCATTTTATACAATAATACTTGCATATATATTATGTACACGCATGCTATATATAATCTACAGTAAATGAGCTCAAGCTTTAAACCCCCCGTAAACCATAAAACGTTCACTTACTAATACAACATCGCCAATATCTCTGGCAAGTATATATACGTATGTATATATTAAGCACATATATAGTTAGTATAGATCAAAATGAGAACCCAACTCCTTGATTTCTTCGGCTTTATGAGAAGTTGCAGCTTACACAATTACAGTTTGTGGCTGTTGTTTTCATGATTCATCAGACCAATCATTTTCTTCGCCTTCATAGAACAGGCCATTGACGATATCGTCTATTAGCGAATCGATAAATGTATTACAACCTATAGAGAATATCCGCCCCACCCTTGTTCGAGCGCTAGAGAACCAAGCGAAAATCGCGGCGCAAGTCACTGCGCCTAAGCACACACCAGCTGCTTCAGCAATCCCTTGAATATCCATCTTACTGAAAACAGAGTTTCCCGTCACAAACTCTGTTCCAACTGTGGCAGCAAACACCATCTGCAACAAATATTCCATCATACTTGCTATTTCATTCTATAAAAAATGACCCTTCCGTCCAGGAGAATAATTCCTTTCTACCAAAATTTTAATGAAACTAACCAATAAATTGTGATCTTTTCATGGTCATTAAATATTATCAATCATATTCGATTTAATCTCAATCATTTGATTCAAAATAAATTTTGATCTAAATCATCTAAAGCATTGAGATACACTTGGGCTTCAATATGCTTAATTAATAACAACTCAAAATTAAAAGTAAAGATCTGGCAATGAAATAGTCAATTAACGATTCGTTCCGAATTTAATAATTTACATAGGATCTTGTTGAATCGAGAACTAATGAATCTTAATTTATAATCTAAATATTCATTAAAAATATTATCGAGAATATACTATTTAACTATTAAAAAACACTATATTGTACGCAACTTAACATGATTGGAGATAAAACAAAATTCATGATATGAACAGAGATTCTTAACGTACCATTGCGAGGCGGCCTGAAATGATCTCGAAATCTTGACTTTTCTTAGAGCTTTCAATATACTCAGATAGAGTCTCAAAGAACGGTGACACCTCATCCTCATCAACGTCACTGTCCTTTCTGTTATTCTTCACCACAGCAAATCCATCCTCGCCGTACGATCTCAGCGTACACAACCTCGGTTGCAACATAATTTTCGTGTTTTCCTGATCAGCCACCTTGACCTTGGAGCCAGCAGTAGGAATCTGTACCGAAACGGTAGGTTCTCTCTTCGAAACGGCAGGTTTCTCAGCTCCAAGCTCGCAGTGAACAGCACGCGCCACCACCCTAGCCATCGCGGCAAAAGAAAAAGAGAAAAAAAAGGTGACCTTCGAGATGAATAAGGTTGAACCGCGGGAATAGATCATGAATCCACGTCTATGACTTGTATTTTTGGGGACGTAGTGAGGGCCCAGCGCTGCTTACGTGGTAAGTATTTCGTTCGGTGACGTAGTTTTCAAGAGATTGGAAAGACGTGTCGTTACCTTGGTGGGGAGTTTCACCAACGACTCAACGAGCTGTCGCTGTATCATAAAAGAGGAAATATTATCCCCCAGTCTTTTTACTTTTCCACGAGCAATGGAATACATGTTTTAAATATTTTGGCAATAAATTGTTGAATTTAATTATAATATAATAATCTATTAAATTAATTTAATAATTAGTTTATATTATATAATTATTCCAATAAAAATGTAACAGAATTTATTTCAAATTAAACCACTAATTAAATAATTGTTATAACATACTTACAAAATTTTGAAAGAGATCTAAACATTAATTAAGATGATTATAAAATTAATTAAAAATCAAGAAGAATTTTTAATAATTTCTTATTAAAAACTGATGCATGAGATATAACATCATTGTCCATTTAATGAATATATAATATTAATTAATTGTTTACAACAATTAACACAAAATGAAATCAAATAAATAAAGGGATAATTACGGGCTTAACTTAGTTTTAGATTTCAATTTGCAGAAAACCCGGTCCATTAAAAATTCTTTTCATCTTTACCTAAATCATTTTAGTTCTACAGGTTTCCGACTGTTTTTTACAAAAATCCTCACTTTTCAATATAGCGCCATTTTCTCTTATCACTTGACCTATCTCGCCGGCATTACCGCCCACTTTCCCTTAGTTCAGTCTTCAGTTTCTCCACTGTTCTCAATTCCGAACTGTCCATTTTTACCGTTCGCGAGTTTGTGAACTTCTGAAACCCGCTTTCGACTCATCTTCCATTTTCTCGGCGGCACAATCTTCCATTTCTTTCCCACTTTTCTGTACTTCGGCACAAAACCCGTTTTTCCTTGAAACGAGTTACGATGGGTAAAAAGAAGGTTGTCAGTTCTAAACTCAA